>JAVKPL010005742.1:0-17500 GCA_032173675.1 Gastrolobium villosum | reverse complement strand
AAACGGATGAATAAAATAAATGCAAAATAAGTTGATTTTGTGAAGTTTTTCGACGGAAAAAGAATTGCGTCGAAAACGAATTAATAAAATAAATGCAAAAGAAATTGATTTTTTGAAGTTTTTCGACGAAAAATGAATTTCGTAGAAGATTTTTGATGGAAAATGGATTCCGTCGAAGATTTTTGACAGAAAATGAATTTCGCCGAAAACGGATGAATAAAATAAATGCAAAAGAAATTGATTTTATCAAGTTTTTCGACGCAAAATGTATTCCGTCGAAGATTTTTGACGAAAAATGTATTACGTCGAAAACGGATGAATAAAATAAATGCAAAATAAATTGATTTTGTGAAGTTTTCCGACGGAAAACAAATTCCGTCGAAAACGGATGAATAAAATAAATGCAAAAGAAATTGTTTTTGTGAAGATTTTTGACGGAAAATGGATTCCGTCGAAGATTTTTGACGGAAAATAAATTCCATCGAACATGGATGAATAAAATAAATGCAAAAGAAATTGATTTTGTGATGTTTTTCGACGGAAAATGGATTCCGTCGAAGATTTTGGACGGAAAACGAATACCGTCGAAAATGGATGAATAAAATAAATGCAAAAGAAATTGATTTTATGAAATTTTTCGACGAAAAAAGTATGTCGTCGAAGATTTTTGACGGAAAATGAATTCCGTCGAAAATGGATGAATAAAATAAATGCAAAAGAAATTGATTTTGTGAAGATTTTTAACGGAAAGTGAATTCCGTCGAAAATGAAGTTTTTCGACGGAAAATGGATTCCGTAGAAGATTTTTGAGGGAAAATTGTTTCCGTCGAAGATTTTTGATGGAAAATGAATTCCTTCGAAAACGGATGAATAAAGTAAATGCAAAAGAAATTCATTTTGTGAAGTTTTTCGACGGAAAATGGATTCCGTCGAAGATTTTTGACGGAAAATGAATTCCGTCGAAAATGGATGAATAAAATAAATGCATAAGAAATTGATTTTATGAAGTTTTTCTATGAAAAATGGATTCCGTCGAACATTTTTGACGAAAATGTATTCCGTCGAAAACAGATGAATAAAATAAATGCAAAAGAATTTGATTTTGTGAAGTTTTTCGACGGAAAACAAATTCCGTCGAAAACGGATGAATAAAATAAATGCAAAAGAAATTGTTTTTGTGAAGATTTTGGACGGAAAATGAATTCCGTCGAAAATGGATGAATAAAATAAATGCAAAAGAAATTGGTTTTGTGAAGTTTTTCGACGGAAAATTGATTCGGTCGAAGATTTTTGACGGAAAATGTATTCCGTCGAAAACGGATGAATAAAATAAATGCAAAATAAGTTGATTTTGTGAAGTTTTTCGACGGAAAAAGAATTGCGTCGAAAACGAATTAATAAAATAAATGCAAAAGAAATTGATTTTTTGAAGTTTTTCGACGAAAAATGAATTTCGTAGAAGATTTTTGATGGAAAATGGATTCCGTCGAAGATTTTTGACAGAAAATGAATTTCGCCGAAAACGGATGAATAAAATAAATGCAAAAGAAATTGATTTTATCAAGTTTTTCGACGCAAAATGTATTCCGTCGAAGATTTTTGACGAAAAATGTATTACGTCGAAAACGGATGAATAAAATAAATGCAAAATAAATTGATTTTGTGAAGTTTTCCGACGGAAAACAAATTCCGTCGAAAACGGATGAATAAAATAAATGCAAAAGAAATTGATTTTGTGAAGTTTTTCGACTGAAAATGGATTCCGTAGAAGATTTTTGACGGAAAATGGATTCCGTCGAAAATTTTTGACGGCAAATGAATTCCATCGAAAACGTATTAATAAAATAAATGCAAAAGAAATTGATTTTCTGAGGTTTTTCGACGAAAAATGTATTCCTTCGAAAACGGATGAATAAAATAAATGCAAAAGAAATTGATTTTGTGAAGTTTTTCGACGGAAAAAAAATTCCGTCGAAAACGGATGATTAAAATAAATGCAAAAGAAATTGTTTTTGTGAATATTTTTGACGGAAAATGGATTCCGTCGAAGATTTTTGACGGAAAATGAATTCCATCGAAAACGGATGAATAAAATAAATGCAAAAGAAATTGATTTTGTGAAGTTTTTCGACGGAAAATGGATTCGGTCGAAGATTTTTGACGGAAAATGTATTCCGTCGAAAACGGATGAATAAAATAAATGCCAAAGAAATTGATTTTGTGAAGTTTTTCGACGGAAAAAGAATTGCGTCGAAAACGGATTAATAAAATAAATGCAAAAGAAATTGATTTTTTGAAGTTTTTTGACGGAAAATGAATTTCGTAGAAATTTTTTGATGGAAAATGGATTCCGTCGAAGATTTTTGACAGAAAATGAATTCCGTTGAAAACGGATGAATAAAATAAATGCAAAAGAAATTGATTTTGTGAAGTTTTTCGACGGAAAATAGATTCCGTCGAAGATTTTTGACGGAAAATGAATTCTGTCGAAAATGGATGAATAAAATAAATGCAAAAGAAATTGATTTTATGAAGTTTTTCGACGAAAAAAGGATTCCGTTGAAGATTTTGGACGAAAAATGTATTCCGTCGAAAACGGATGAATAAAATAAATGCAAAAGAAATTGATTTTGTGAAGTTTTTCGACGGAAAACAAATTCCGTCGAAAACGGATGAATAAAATAAATGCAAAAGAAATTTATTTTGTGAAGTTTTTCGACGGAAAATGGATTCCGTAGAAGATTCTTGACGAAAAATTTATTCCGTCGAAAACGGATGAATAAAATAAATATAAAAGAAATTGGTTTTGTGAAGTTTTTCGACGGAAAAAGGATTCCGTCGAAGATTCTTGACGAAAAATTTATTCCGTCGAAAACGGATGAATACAATAAATACAAAAGAAATTGGTTTTGTGAAGTTTTTCGACAGAAAATAAATTCCGTCGAAAACGGATGAATAAAATAAATGCCAAAGAAATTGATTTTGTGAAGTTTTTCGACGGAAAATGGATTCCGTAGAAGATTTTTGACGAAAAATGGATTCCGTCGAAGACTTTTGACGGAAAATGAATTCCATCGAAAACGGATGAATAAAATAAATGCAAAAGAAATTGATTTTGGGACAATTTTCGACTGAAAATGAATTCCATCGAAAATGGAGGAATAAAATAAACGCAAAAGAAATTGGTTTTGTGAAGTTTTTCGACGGAAAATGGATTCCGTCGAAGATTTTTGACGGAAAATGTATTCCATCGAAAATGGATGAATTAAATTAATGCAAAAGAAATTGATTTTGTGAATTTTTTCGACGAAAAACAAATTCCGTCGAAAACATATGAATAAAATAAATCCAAAAGAAATTGATTTTGTGAAGTTTTTCGACGGAAAATGGATTCCGTAGAAGATTTTTGATGGGAAATGGATTCCGTCGAAGATTTTTGACGGAAATTGAATTCCATCGAAAATGGATGAAAAAAATAAATGCAAAAGAAATTGATTTTGTGAAGTTTTTCGACGGAAAATGGATTCCGTCGAAGATTTTGGACGGAAAATGAATTTCGTCGAAAATGGATGAATAAAATATATGCAAAAGAAATTGATTTTATGAAGTTTTTCGACGAAAAATGTATTCCGAAAACGGATTAATAAAATAAATGCAAAAGAAATTTTTTTGTGAAGATTTTTAACGGAAAATGAATTCCGTCGAAAACGGATGAATAAAATAAATGCAAAAGAAATTGATTTTGTGAAGTTTTTCGACGGAAAATGGATTCCGTCGAAGATTTTTGACGGAAAATGAATTCCGTCGAAAATGGATGAATAAAATAAATGCCAAAGAAATTGATTTTATGAAGTTTTTCGACGAAAAATGGATTCCGTCGAAGATTTTTGACGAAAAATGTATTCCGTCGAAAACGGATGACTAAAATATATGCAAAAGAAATTATTTTGTGAAGTTTTTCGACGGAAAAAGAATTTCGTCGAAAACGGATTAATAAAATAAATGCAAAAGAAATTGATTATTTGAAGTTTTTCGACGGAAAATGGATTACGTAGAAGATTTTTGATGGAAAATGGATTTCGTCGAAGATATTTGATGGAAAATGGATTTCGTCGAAAACGGATGAATGAAATAAATGCAAAAGAAATTGATTTTGTGAAGTTTTTCGACGGAAAATGGATTCCGTCGAAGATTTTTGACGGAAAATGAATTCCATCGAAAACGGATGAATAAAATAAATGCAAAAGAAATTGATTTTGTGAAGCTTTTCGACGGAAAATGGATTTCGTCGAAGATTTTTGACTGAAAATGTATTCCGTCGAAAACGGTTGAATAAAATAAATGCAAAAGAAATTGATTTTGTGACGTTTTTCGACGGAAAATGGATTCCGTAGAAAATGGATGAATAAAATAAATGCAAAAGAAATTGATTTTGTGAAGTTATTTGACGGAAAATGGATTCCGTCAAAGATTTTTTACGGAAAATGTATTCTGTCGAAAATGAATGAATTAAATTAATGCAAAAGAAATTTATTTTGTGAAGTTTTTCAACGGAAAATGAATTCCGTCGAACATGGATTAATAAAATAAATGTAAAACAAATTGATTTTTTGAAGATTTTTAACGGAAAATGAATTCCGTCGAAAACGGATGAATAAAAAAAATGCAAAACAAATTGATTTTTTGAAGTTTTTCGACGGAAAATGGATTTCGTAGAAGATTTTTGATGGAAAATGGATTCCGTCGAAGATTTTTGACGGAAAATGAATTCCGTCGAAAACGGATGAATAACATAAATGCAAAAGAAATTGATTTTGTGAAGTTTTTCGACGGAAAATGGACTCTGTCGAAGATTTTGGACGGAAAAAGAATACCGTCGAAAATGGATGAATAAAATAAATGAAAAAGAAATTGATTTTGTGAAGTTTTTCGCCGAAAAACGGATTCCGTCAAGAATGGATGAATAAAATAAATGCAAAAGAAATTGATTTTATGAAGTTTTTCGACGAAAAATGTATTCCGTCGAAGATTTTTGACAGAAAATGAATTCCATCGAAAATGGATGAATAAAATAAATGCAAAAGAAATTGATTTTATCAAGTTTTACGACGAAAAATGTATTCCGTCGAAAACGGATTAATAAAATAAATGTAAAAGAAATTGATTTTGAGAAGATTTTTAACGGAAAATGAATTCCGTCGAAAATGAAGTTTTTCGACGAAAAATGGATTCCGTAGAAGATTTTTGATGGAAAATGGTTTCCGTGGAAGATTTTTGATGGAAAATGAATTCCTTCGAAAACGGATGAATAAAATAAATGCAAAAGAAATTGATTTTGTGAAGTTTTTCGACGGAAAATGGATTCCGTCGAAGATTTTTGACGGAAAATGAATTCCGTCGAAAATGGATGAATAAAATAAATGCATAAGAAATTGATTTTATGAAGTTTTTCGATGAAAAATGGATTCCGTCGAACATTTTTGACGAAAAATGTATTCCGTCGAAAACGGATGAATAAAATAAATGCAAAAGAAATTGATTTTGTGATGTTTTTCGACGGAAAAAGAATTGCGTCGAAAACGGATTAATAAAATAAATGCAAAAGAAATTGATTTTTTGAAGTTTTTCGACGGAAAACAAATTCCGTCGAAAACGGATGAATAAAATAAATGGAAAAGAAATTGTTTTTGTGAAGATTTTTGACGGAAAATGCATTCCGTCGAAGATTTTTGACGGAAAATGAATTCCATCGAAAACGGATGAATAAAATAAATGCAAAAGAAATTGATTTTGTGAAGTTTTTCGACGGAAAATGGATTCGGTCAAAGATTTTTGACGGAAAATGAATTCCGTCGAAAATGGATGAATAAAATAAATGCATAAGAAATTGATTTTATGAAGTTTTTCGATGAAAAAAGGATTCCGTCGAAGATTTTTGACGAAAAATGTATTCCGTCGAAAATGGATGAATAAAATAAATGCAAAAGAAATTGATTTTGTGAAGTTTTTCGACGGAAAACAAATTCCGTCGAAAACGGATGAATAAAATAAATGCAAAAGAAATTTATTTTGTGAAGTTTTTCGACGGAAAATGGATTCCGTAGAAGATTTTTGACGGAAAATGGATTCCGTCGAAGACTTTTGACGGAAAATGAATTCCATCGAAAGCGGATGAATAAAATAAATGCAAAAGAAATTGATTTTGTGACGATTTTCGACTGAAAACGGATTCCGTCGAAAATGGATGAATAAAATAATTGCAAAAGAAATTGGTTTTGTGAAGTTTTTCGACGGAAAATGGATTCCGTCGAAGATTTTGGAAAGAAAATGTATTCCATCGAAAATGGATGAATTAAATTAATGCAAAAGAAATTGATTTTGTGAAGTTTTTCGACGGAAAACAAATTCCGTCGAAAACAGATGAATAAAATAAATCGAAAAGAAATTGATTTTGTGAAGTTTTTCGACGAAAAATGGATTCCGTAGAAGATTTTTGACGGAAAATGGATTCCGTCGAATATTTTGGACGGAAAATGAATTCCATCGAAAATGGATGAATAAAATAAACGCAAAAGAAATTGATTTTGTGAAGTTTTTCGACGGAAAATGGATTCCTTCGAAGATTTTGGACGGAAAATGAATTCCGTCGAAAATGGATGAATAAAATAAATGCAAAAGAAATTGATTTTATGAAGTTTTTCGACGAAAAATGTATTCCGTCGCAAACGGATCAATAAAATAAATGCAAAAGAAATTGATTTTGTGAAGATTTTTAACGGAAAATGAATTCCGTCGAAAACGGATGAATAAAATAAATGCAAAAGAAATTGATTTTGTGAAGTTTTTCAACGGAAAAAGAATTGCGTCGAAGATTTTTGATGGAAAATGAATTCCGTCGAAAATGGATGAATAAAATAAATGCCAAAGAAATTGATTTTATTAAGTTTTTCGACGAAAAATGGATTCCGTCAATGATTTTTGACGAAAAATGTATTCCGTCGAAAACGGATGACTAAAATATATGCAAAAGAAATTATTTTGTGAAGTTTTTCTACGGAAAAAGAATTTCGTCGAAAACAGATTAATAAAATAAATGCAAAAGAAATTGATTATTTGAAGTTTTTCGACGGAAAATGGATTCCGTAGAAGATTTTTGATGGAAAATGGATTTCGTCGAAGATTTTTGATGGAATATGGATTTCGTCGAAAACGGATGAATAAAATAAATGCAAAAGAAATTGATTTTGTGAAGTTTTTCGACGGAAAATAGATTCCGTCGAAGATTTTTGACGGAAAACGAATTCCGTCGAAAACGGATGAATAAAATAAATGCAAAAGAAATTGATTTTGTGAAGCTTTTCGACGGAAAATGGATTTCGTCGAAGATTTTTGACTGAAAATGTATTCAGTCGAAAACGGTTGAATAAAATAAATGCAAAAGAAATTGATTTTGTGAAGTTTTTCGACGGAAAACGGATTCCGTCGAGAATGGATGAATAAAATAAATGCAAAAGAAATTGATTTTATGAAGTTTTTCGACGAAAAATGTATTCCGTCGAAGATTTTCGACGGAAAATGAATTCCGTCGAAAATGGATGAATAAGATAAATGCAAAAGAAATTGATTTTATCAAGTTTTTCGACGAAAAATGTATTCCGTCGAAAACGGATTAATAAAATAAATGTAAAAGAAATTGATTTTGTGAAGATTTTTAACGGAAAATGGATTCCGAAGAAGATTTTTGATGGAAAATGGTTTCCGTGGAAGATTTTTGATGGAAAATGAATTCCTTCGAAAACGGATGAATAAAATAAATGCAAAAGAAATTGATTTTGTGAAGTTTTTCGACGGAAAATGGATTCCGTCGAAGATTTTGGACGGAAAATGAATTCCGTCGAAAATGGATGAATAAAATAAATGCATAAGAAATTGATTTTATGAAGTTTTTCGATGAAAAAAGGATTCCGTCGAAGATTTTTGACGAAAAATGTATTCCGTCGAAAACGGATGAATAAAATAAATGCAAAAGAAATTGATTTTGTGAAGTTTTTCGACGGAAAACAAATTCCGTCGAAAACGGATGAATAAAATAAATGCAAAAGAAATTTATTTTGTGAAGTTTTTCGACGGAAAATGGATTCCGTAGAAGATTTTTGACGGAAAATGGATTCCGTCGAAGACTTTTGACGGAAAATGAATTCCATCGAAAGCGGATGAATAAAATAAATGCAAAAGAAATTGATTTTGTGACGATTTTCGACTGAAAACGGATTCCGTCGAAAATGGATGAATAAAATAAATGTAAAAGAAATTGGTTTTGTGAAGTTTTTCGACGGAAAATGGATTCCGTCGAAGATTTTGGACAGAAAATGTATTCCATCGAAAATGGATGAATTAAATTAATGCAAAAGAAATTAATTTTGTGAAGTTTTTCGACGGAAAACAAATTCCGTCGAAAACAGATGAATAAAATAAATCCAAAAGAAATTGATTTTGTGAAGTTTTTCGACGAAAAATGGATTCCGTAGAAGATTTTTGACGGAAAATGGATTCCGTCGAAGATTTTTGACGGAAAATGAATTCCATCGAAAATGGATGAATAAAATAAACGCAAAAGAAATTGATTTTGTGAAGTTTTTCGACGGAAAATGGATTCCTTCGAAGATTTTGGACGGAAAATGAATTCCGTCGAAAATGGATGAATAAAATAAATGCAAAAGAAATTGATTTTATGAAGTTTTTGGACGAAAAATGTATTCCGTCGCAAACGGATCAATAAAATAAACGCAAAAGAAATTGACTTTGTGAAGATTTTTGATGGAAAATGGATTCCGTCGAAAACGGATGAATAAAATAAATGCAAAAGAAATTGATTTTGTGAAGTTTTTCGACGGAAAATGGTTTCCGTCGAAGATTTTTGACGGAAAATGAATTCCGTCGAAAATGGATGAATAAAATAAATGCCAAAGAAATTGATTTTGTTAAGTTTTTCGACGAAAAAAGGATTCCGTCGATGATTTTTGACGAAAAATGTATTCCGTCGAAAACGGATGACTAAAATATATGCAAAAGAAATTATTTTGTGAAGTTTTTCTACGGAAAATGGATTCCGTAGAAGATTTTTGATGGAAAATGGATTTCGTCGAAGATTTTTGATGGAATATGGATTTCGTCGAAAACGGATGAATAAAATAAATGCAAAAGAAATTGATTTTGTGAAGTTTTTCGACGGAAAATAGATTCCGTCGAAGATTTTTGACGGAAAATGAATTCCGTCGAAAACGGATGAATAAAATAAATGCAAAAGAAATTGATTTTGTGAAGCTTTTCGACGGAAAATGGATTTCGTCGAAGATTTTTAACTGAAAATGTATTCCGTCGAAAACGGTTGAATAAAATAAAAGCAAAAGAAATTGATTTTGTGAAGTTTTTCGACGGAAAATGGATTCCGTCGAGAATGGATGAATAAAATAAATGCAAAAGAAATTGATTTTATGAAGTTTTTCGACGAAAAATGTATTCCGTCGAAGATTTTTGACGAAAAATGTATTCCGTCGAAAACGGATGAATAAAATAAATGCAAAATAAATTGATTTTGTGAAGTTTTTCGACGGAAAACAAATTCCGTCGAAGATTTTGGACGGAAAATGAATTCCGACGAAAATGGATGAATAAAATAAAAGCAAAAGAAATTGATTTTATCAAGTTTTTCGACGCAAAATGTATTCCGTCGAAGATTTTTGACGAAAAATGTATTCCGTCGAAAACGGATGAATAAAATAAATGCAAAATAAATTGATTTTGTGAAGTTTTTCGACGGAAAACAAATTCCGTCGAAAACGGATGAATAAAATAAATGCAAAAGAAATTGATTTTGTGAAGTTTTTTGACTGAAAATGGATTCCGTAGAAGATTTTTGACGAAAAATGGATTCCGTCGAAATTTTTTGACGGCAAATGAATTACATCGAAAACGGATTAATAAAATAAATGCAAAAGAAATTGATTTTCTGAAGTTTTTCGACGAAAAACAAATTTCGTCAAAAACGGATGAATAAAATAAATGCAAAAGAAATTGATTTTATGAAGTTTTTCGATTAAAAATGGATTCCGTTGAACATTTTTGACGAAAAATGTATTCCGTCGAAAACGGATGAATAAAATAAATGCAAAAGAAATTGATTTTGTGAAGTTTTTCGACGGAAAACAAATTCCGTCGAAAACGGATGAATAAAATAAATGCAAAAGAAATTCATTTTGTGAAGTTTTTCGACGGAAAAGGGATTCCGTCGAAGATTTTTGACGGAAAATGAATTCCGTCGAAAATGGATGAATAAAATAAATGCAAAAGAAATTGATTTTATCAAGTTTTTCGACGCAAAATGTATTCCGTCGAAGATTTTTGACGAAAAATGTATTCCGTCGAAAACGGATGAATAAAATAAATGCAAAAGAAATTGATTTTGTGAAGTTTTTCGATGAAAAAAGGATTCCGTCGAAGATTTTTGACGAAAAATGTATTCCGTCGAAAATGGATGAATAAAATAAATGCAAAAGAAATTGATTTTGTGAAGTTTTTCGACGGAAAACAAATTCCGTCGAAAACGGATGAATAAAATAAATGCAAAAGAAATTGATTTTGTGAAGCTTTTCGACGGAAAATGGATTTCGTCGAAGATTTTTAACTGAAAATGTATTCCGTCGAAAACGGTTGAATAAAATAAAAGCAAAAGAAATTGATTTTGTGAAGTTTTTCGACGGAAAATGGATTCCGTCGAGAATGGATGAATAAAATAAATGCAAAAGAAATTGATTTTATGAAGTTTTTCGACGAAAAATGTATTCCGTCGAAGATTTTTGACGGAAAATGAATTCCGTCGAAAACGGATGAATAAAATAAATGCAAAATAAATTGATTTTGTGAAGTTTTTCGACGGAAAATGGATTCCGTCGAAGATTTTTGACGGAAAATGAATTCCGACGAAAATGGATGAATAAAATAAAAGCAAAAGAAATTGATTTTATCAAGTTTTTCGACGCAAAATGTATTCCGTCGAAGATTTTTGACGAAAAATGTATTCCGTCGAAAACGGATGAATAAAATAAATGCAAAATAAATTGATTTTGTGATGTTTTTCGACGAAAATTGTATTCCGTCGAAGATTTTTGACGGAAAATGAATTCCGTCGAAAATGGATGAATAAAATAAATGCAAAAGAAATTGATTTTATCAAGTTTTTCGACGCAAAATGTATTCCGTCGAAGATTTTTGACGAAAAATGTATTCCGTCGAAAACGGATGAATAAAATAAATGCAAAAGAAATTGATTTTGTGAAGTTTTTCGATGAAAAAAGGATTCCGTCGAAGATTTTTGACGAAAAATGTATTCCGTCGAAAACGGTTGAATAAAATAAATGCAAAAGAAATTGATTTTGTGAAGTTTTTCGACGGAAAACAAATTCCGTCGAAAACGGATGAATAAAATAAATGCAAAAGAAATTGATTTTGTGAAGCTTTTCGACGGAAAATGGATTTCGTCGAAGATTTTTAACTGAAAATGTATTCCGTCGAAAACGGTTGAATAAAATAAAAGCAAAAGAAATTGATTTTGTGAAGTTTTTCGACGGAAAATGGATTCCGTCGAGAATGGATGAATAAAATAAATGCAAAAGAAATTGATTTTATGAAGTTTTTCGACGAAAAATGTATTCCGTCGAAGATTTTTGACGAAAAATGTATTCCGTCGAAAACGGATGAATAAAATAAATGCAAAATAAATTGATTTTGTGAAGTTTTTCGACGGAAAATGGATTCCGTCGAAGATTTTTGACGCAAAATGAATTCCGACGAAAATGGATGAATAAAATAAAAGCAAAAGAAATTGATTTTATCAAGTTTTTCGACGCAAAATGTATTCCGTCGAAGATTTTTGACGGAAAATGAATTCCGTCGAAAACGGATGAATAACATAAATGCAAAAGAAATTGATTTTATCAAGTTTTTCGACGAAAAATGTATTCCGTCGAAGATTTTTGACGGAAAATGAATTCCGTCGAAAACGGATGAATAAAATAAATGCAAAATAAATTGATTTTGTGAAGTTTTTCGACGGAAAATGGATTCCGTCGAAGATTTTTGACGGAAAATGAATTCCGACGAAAATGGATGAATAAAATAAAAGCAAAAGAAATTGATTTTATCAAGTTTTTCGACGCAAAATGTATTCCGTCGAAGATTTTTGACGAAAAATGTATTCCGTCGAAAACGGATGAATAAAATAAATGCAAAATAAATTGATTTTGTGATGTTTTTCGACGGAAAACAAATTCCGTCGAAAACGGATGAATAAAATAAATGCAAAAGAAATTGATTTTGTGAAGTTTTTTGACTGAAAATGGATTCCGTAGAAGATTTTTGACGAAAAATGGATTCCGTCGAAATTTTTTGACGGCAAATGAATTACATCGAAAACGGATTAATAAAATAAATGCAAAAGAAATTGATTTTCTGAAGTTTTTCGACGAAAAACAAATTCCGTCAAAAACAGATGAATAAAATAAATGCAAAAGAAATTGATTTTATGAAGTTTTTCGATTAAAAATGGATTCCGTGGAACATTTTTGACGAAAAATGTATTCCATCGAAAACGGATGAATAAAATAAATGCAAAAGAAATTGATTTTGTGAAGTTTTTCGACGGAAAACAAATTCCGTCGAAAACGGATGAATAAAATAAATGCAAAAGAAATTCATTTTGTGAAGTTTTTCGACGGAAAAGGGATTCCGTCGAAGATTTTTGACGGAAAATGAATTCTGTCGAAAATGGATGAATAAAATAAATGCATAAGAAATTGATTTTATGAAGTTTTTCTATGAAAAATGGATTCCGTCGAACATTTTTGACGAAAATGTATTCCGTCGCAAACGGATGAATAAAATAAATGCAAAAGCAATTGATTTTGTGAAGTTTTTCGACGGAAAAGAAATTCCGTCGAAAATGGATGAATAAAATAAATGCAAAAGAAATTGTTTTCGTGAAGATTTTTGACGGAAAATGGATTCCGTCGAAGATTTTTGACGGAAAATGAATTCCATCGAAAACGGATGAATAAAATAAATGCAAAAGAAATTGATTTTGTGAAGTTTTTCGACGGAAAATGGATTCGGTCGAAGATTTTTGACGGAAAATGTATTTCGTCGAAAACGGATTAATAAAATAAATGCAAAAGAAATTGATTTTGTGATGTTTTTCGACGGAAAATGGATTTCGTCGAAGATTTTTGACGGAAAATGAATTCCGTCGAAAACGGATGAATAAAATAAATGCAAAAGAAATTGATTTTATCAAGTTTTTCGACGAAAATTGTATTCCGTCGAAGATTTTTGACGGAAAATGAATTCCGTAGAAAATGGATGAATAAAATAAATGCAAAAGAAATTGATTTTATCAAGTTTTTCGACGCAAAATGTATTCCGTCGAAGATTTTTGACGAAAAATGTATTCCGTCGAAAACGGATGAATAAAATAAATGCAAAAGAAATTGATTTTGTGAAGTTTTTCGATGAAAAAAGGATTCCGTCGAAGATTTTTGACGAAAAATGTATTCCGTCGAAAACGGATGAATAAAATAAATGCAAAAGAAATTGATTTTGTGAAGTTTTTCGACGGAAAACAAATTCCGTCGAAAACGGATGAATAAAATAAATGCAAAAGAAATTGATTTTGTGAA
This sequence comes from Gastrolobium villosum, assembly GCA_032173675.1. Classification (NCBI taxonomy): domain Eukaryota; kingdom Viridiplantae; phylum Streptophyta; class Magnoliopsida; order Fabales; family Fabaceae; genus Gastrolobium; species Gastrolobium villosum. The sequence continues at coordinate 3,770 of JAVKPL010005742.1, read as the reverse complement.
GCTTTTCGACGGAAAATGGATTTCGTCGAAGATTTTTAACTGAAAATGTATTCCGTCGAAAACGGTTGAATAAAATAAAAGCAAAAGAAATTGATTTTGTGAAGTTTTTCGACGGAAAATGGATTCCGTCGAGAATGGATGAATAAAATAAATGCAAAAGAAATTGATTTTATGAAGTTTTTCGACGAAAAATGTATTCCGTCGAAGATTTTTGACGAAAAATGTATTCCGTCGAAAACGGATGAATAAAATAAATGCAAAATAAATTGATTTTGTGAAGTTTTTCGACGAAAAATGGATTCCGTCGAAGATTTTTGACGGAAAATGAATTCCGTCGAAAATGGATGAATAAAATAAAAGCAAAAGAAATTGATTTTATCAAGTTTTTCGACGCAAAATGTATTCCGTCGAAGATTTTTGACGAAAAATGTATTCCGTCGAAAACGGATGAATAACATAAATGCAAAAGAAATTGATTTTATCAAGTTTTTCGACGAAAAATGTATTCCGTCGAAGATTTTTGACGGAAAATGAATTCCGTCGAAAACGGATGAATAAAATAAATGCAAAATAAATTGATTTTGTGAAGTTTTTCGACGAAAAATGGATTCCGTCGAAGATTTTTGACGGAAAATGAATTCCGACGAAAATGGATGAATAAAATAAAAGCAAAAGAAATTGATTTTATCAAGTTTTTCGACGCAAAATGTATTCCGTCGAAGATTTTTGACGAAAAATGTATTCCGTCGAAAACGGATGAATAAAATAAATGCAAAATAAATTTATTTTGTGATGTTTTTCGACGGAAAACAAATTCCGTCGAAAACGGATGAACAAAATAAATGCAAAAGAAATTGATTTTGTGAAGTTTTTTGACTGAAAATGGATTCCGTAGAAGATTTTTGACGAAAAATGGATTCCGTCGAAATTTTTTGACGGCAAATGAATTACATCGAAAACGGATTAATAAAATAAATGCAAAAGAAATTGATTTTCTGAAGTTTTTCGACGAAAAACAAATTCCGTCAAAAACAGATGAATAAAATAAATGCAAAAGAAATTGATTTTATGAAGTTTTTCGATTAAAAATGGATTCCGTGGAACATTTTTGACGAAAAATGTATTCCGTCGAAAACGGATGAATAAAATAAATGCAAAAGAAATTGATTTTGTGAAGTTTTTCGACGGAAAACAAATTCCGTCGAAAACGGATGAATAAAATAAATGCAAAAGAAATTCATTTTGTGAAGTTTTTCGACGGAAAAGGGATTCCGTCGAAGATTTTTGACGGAAAATGAATTCTGTCGAAAATGGATGAATAAAATAAATGCATAAGAAATTGATTTTATGAAGTTTTTCTATGAAAAATGGATTCCGTCGAAAACGGATTAATAAAATAAATGCAAAAGCAATTGATTTTGTGAAGTTTTTCGACGGAAAAGAAATTCCGTCGAAAATGGATGAATAAAATAAATGCAAAAGAAATTGTTTTCGTGAAGATTTTTGACGGAAAATGGATTCCGTCGAAGATTTTTGACGGAAAATGAATTCCATCGAAAACGGATGAATAAAATAAATGCAAAAGAAATTGATTTTGTGAAGTTTTTCGACGGAAAATGGATTCGGTCGAAGATTTTTGACGGAAAATGTATTTCGTCGAAAACGGATTAATAAAATAAATGCAAAAGAAATTGATTTTGTGATGTTTTTCGACGGAAAATGGATTTCGTCGAAGATTTTTGACGGAAAATGAATTCCGTCGAAAACGGATGAATAAAATAAATGCAAAAGAAATTGATTTTATCAAGTTTTTCGACGAAAATTGTATTCCGTCGAAGATTTTTGACGGAAAATGAATTCCGTAGAATGGATGAATAAAATAAATGCAAAAGAAATTGATTTTATGAAGTTTTTCGACGAAAAATGTATTCCGTCGAAGATTTTTGACGAAAAATGTATTCCGTCGAAAACGGCTGAATAAAATAAATGCGAAATAAAATGATTTTGTGAAGTTTTTCGACGGAAAACAAATTCCGTCGAAAACGGATGAATAAAATAAATGCAAAAGAAATTGATTTTGTGAAGTTTTTCGACGGAAAATGGATTCCGTCGAAGATTTTTGACGGAAAATGAATTCCATCGAAAACGGATGAATAAAATAAATGCAAAAGAAATTGATTTTGTGAAGTTTTTCGACGGAAAATGGATTCGGTCGAAGATTTTTGATGGAAAATGTATTCCGTCGAAAACGGATGAATAAATAAATGCAAAACAAATTGATTTTGTGATGTTTTTCGACGGAAAAAGAATTGCGTCGAAAACGGATTAATAAAATAAATGCAAAAGAAATTGATTTTTTGAAGTTTTTCGACGGAAAATGAATTTCGTAGAAGATTTTTGATGGAAAATGGATTCCGTCGAAGATTTTTGACAGAAAATGAATTCCGTCGAAAACGGATGAATAAAATAAATGCAAAAGAAATTGATTTTGTGAAGTTTTTCGACGGAAAATAGATTCCGTCGAAGATTTTTGACGGAAAATGAATTCCGTCGAAAATGGATGAATAAAATAAATGCAAAAGAAATTGATTTTATGAAGTTTTTCGACGAAAAAAGGATTCCGTCGAAGATTTTTGACGAAAAATGTATTCCGTCGAAAACGGATGAATAAAATAAATGCAAAAGAAATTGATTTTGTGAAGTTTTTCGACGGAAAACAAATTCCGTCGAAAACGGATGAATAAAATAAATGCAAAAGAAATTTATTTTGTGAAGTTTTTCGACGGAAAATGGATTCCGTAGAAGATTTTTAACGGAAAATGGATTCCGTCGAAGACTTTTGACGGAAAATGAATTCCATCGAAAACGGATGAATAAAATAAATGCAAAAGAAATTGATTTTGTGACGATTTTCGACTGAAAACGGATTCCGTCGAAAATGGATGAATAAAATAAATGCAAAAGAAATTGGTTTTGTGAAGTTTTTCGACGGAAAATGGATTCCGTCGAAGATTTTTGACGGAAAATGTATTCCATCGAAAATGGATGAATTAAATTAATGCAAAAGAAATTAATTTTGTGAAGTTTTTCGACGGAAAACAAATTCCGTCGAAAAAAGATGAATAAAATAAATCCAAAAGAAATTGATTTTGTGAAGTTTTTCGACGGAAAATGGATTCCATAGAAGATTTTTGACGGAAAATGGATTCCGTCGAAGATTTTTGACGGAAAATGAATTCCTTCGAAAATGGATGAATAAAATAAACGCAAAAGAAATTGATTTTATGAAGTTTTTCGTTGGAAAATGGATTCCGTCGAAGATTTTTGACGAAAAATGTATTCCGTCGAAAACGGATGAATAAAATAAATGCAAAAGAAATTGATTTTGGGAAGTTTTTCGACGGAAAATGGATTCCGTCGAAGATTTTTGACGGAAAATGAACTTCACCGAAAGCGGATGAATAAAAAAAATGCAAAAGAAATTGATTTTGTGAAGTTTTTCGACGGAAAATGGATTCCGTCGAAGATTTTTGACGGAAAATGAATTCCGTCGAAAATGGATAAATAAAATAAATGCAAAAGAAATTGATTTTGTGAAGTTTTTCGACAGAAAAAGAATTTCGTTGAAAACGGAATAATAAAATAAATGCAAAAGAAATTGATTTTTTGAAGTTTTTCGACGGAAAATGGATTCCGTAGAAGACTTTTGACGGAAAATGGATTCCGTCGAAGATTTTTGACGGAAAATGAATTCCATCGAAAATGGATTA
>JAVKPL010005741.1:0-24508 GCA_032173675.1 Gastrolobium villosum | reverse complement strand
TAGTTCATGTAGATTGTAATTGGAATTTATGATTAGCTTATCCGGATGTTCTTTCTCAGTTAATGAATGGTAGCCGATTAAGAGTTATGTGGGTTTAACAGCTTATGACTGTGACTTCCTTTCTTGTTTTGTCATCACTTTGACTTTATTACTGGTTAGTTATGTGGGTTTTATGGAGTTTGTCTATATTGGTGCGTGGGGAACATATTAGGTCTGCTTTCGCTTGAAGTTCTAAATTTTGGATGAGCAAGACTTCATAATCAGCGTTCAGCAAAGTCACTTTCTTCCTTTAATGTGTAAAAACATTTTCTTTATTGTCAATCTTTTTGGTTCAGGAACAAAATTTATGCAATAAAAATTAAAATCTTTGTTTTAATCATTTGTCCTACAAAATTGTTTACCTTTCTTTTTTCTTTTCCCATTTTTTTCACTCCAAGCCTCAAAACCTACACTTTGGTTAAGAAAACCTAAAACTTAAAGAGACATACAGGAAAAATACATACTCTCTCTATATTTTTTTCAATAAAAAAGAATAAACATGATGTAAAAATATTATGTGTAAATAAAAAGGCTCGATCACAATTCACACACATCTTATGTAGTCAAACGCTAACACCTAAAGCAATCACCCCTGGGGAATTAGCAGCTTAGGAAAGGCTTGGTTTCTCTTTTCAATTGTAGTTTTTAGGAGGTACTACAATTTTTTTTTCTCTTTGTAATTATTTTCACTAGATGCAGTTAAAAATGGCTTCTTGTTAAGCAAGTTTGAAGAACTGCAAAGCTAGCCCATAGTTAATATGCATACTAGTATGCAAACTTGGATGACTATTAAAGCTGAAATGTTGGGTGGAGATAGGGAACCAAAGAAACCTAACAATGGTGCTAACGACATTTCTGGAATACCTGTAAATCTAATACTTGATCTATGTTATAGCATAATTATAGCAAGTCGTCTATGTTATAGGGCACTTGATCTGCACCGATACTCCTTAAAAAAAAATCAACGTATCGGATACGCGTATCGGAAACGTATCGGACACATATTGTTTGGTAATCGACATCCTGTATCATCGAGAGCGTATCGAAAACGGCGTATCGGTGCTTCATAGGTATTTAGTACCCTCAGAGGATTAGTTATATAAGAGAACCTTACAGAAAATTTCATATAATTTAAAAGTTCCCATCAAATTTGATGAACAACAGAAAGATTATATGAATGCATCATTTTCATCAACAACCTTAAAAGATCTTTGCATGAAGATCCACTCAAGAATCAGACCTACAACGATAATATTTATAGCAACCTCTATTATAAGGATTTGTTGGTTTAAACTTTATTTAATTAAAGAAAATAGAAAATGAAGAGTTTTGTGGTGAAGGGATATGTCCTTAGGAATTTGTTAGTGGACAATTATTATGCTTAGAGTTTGGTGAAGAGTTGTGTCTTTTAGTTATGAAGAGTTGTGTCTTTTAGTTATGAAGAGTTGTGTTGTTTAGTGTAACGCCCTCCCTTGTATGCATCCAAGAGAGTCGTTCGCTAAGCGGAATTAGAGTCGTTAACGTCACATGAGCTAACAAAGAACCTCATAGCAGTATACAAATCCGTATAAAATGTTTCAGCACTTAAATTCTTTTCATAAAGGTTTTCCAAAATAGCTGCTGTTCATAAAGGTTCAAGCTAACATAAAGATGATTAAGACTACAGTCTTCCAAGAGTACCAAAACATTAATCATTACAGTCATCCAATTAAACAAACAGCAAAAGTGGTAATCCACGCATCAGCAATCAACAGCAAACATCACGTCTTCATGTGCTTTTATGTCCTCCTGCCATTTAGGAAAATAGCAGCCCCGAAGGGGTGAGAATAATCCCAGTAGTGTGGCAATAAAACCAATAATATAACAATATTAACTAGGCACAAAATCATAAACAGTCACTTCAACATATCCTTGTTCCTTTTCCTTTTTATCATATTCATATATTGCGTATATAACGCCTTTCCTTTGCGCTTTTAGCACCGTCGTGCGCGCACTTCACAGTGGAATCAAATATACCCTTGGCACCTGAGCTCCATGTGGATTCCAACTGTGGGCCTATGCGGACTGATGCCAAGTGTCCCATACCCCGGTACCTTGGGGATGCCTACATGATGCTTGCTCAAACACATGGTCCTGTACATAACTATTCTACACAAGGCCTATATGATCTTGATACATGCATGTCATGCTATGCTTTCACACACAAGGCGTAAAAATGCGGTATGATGTAAAATGCATGCTTATATACCTTTCATATGCGTTATGCTGCCACATAACGTCTTTACCTCATAATCATATAGCCATCACGGCACATTTTTGGCAGTTTCCTTTCATTATAATGGAACATAATATTTTTACGGCATATGGAGCATCATGTCACAATTCTATACCAGTAGTCAATAGTCACATTAGGCATCATCGCCTGACACTTACCTTTGCTTTCCTTAAATATTACCAAACAGCAGCGAAGTATCTTACTTCTCAAGCGCACCTAAATCAATTACAACTAATCATTTACAGTGGCTATTTACAGCAAAACAGTGAGCATACAGCAGTGTCTTACAGCAGCAAAACAGTGGGCATACAGCAGTGTTTACAGCAGCAAAACAGTGAGCATACAGCAGTGTTTACAGCAGCAAAACAGTGGACACACAGCAGTGTTTACAGCAGCAAAACAGTGAGCATACAACAGCGTTTTACAGTGGAAAACAGTGAGCATACAGCAGTGTTTACAGCAGCAAAACAGTGGACACACAGCAGTGTTTACAGCAGCAAAACAGTGAACATACAGCAGTGTTTACAGCAGCAAAACAGTGAACATACAGCAGTGTTTACAGCAGCAAAACAGTGAACATACAGCAGTGTTTACAGCAGCAAAACAGTGACGTTTTAAACAGAGACAGTGACGTTTTTAAAACATAAACAGTGGCACTTTGGACTTCCAAAACAGTGGCATAAATCTTGTTTTTTGGACATTGAAACAGTGGCATATTATGGACTAAAACAGTGGCATTTTATACATACAAACAGTGGCATAGAATGACTAAAATAGTGGCATATTATGCATAAAAACAGTAAAATAGTGGCATATTATGCATAAAAACAGTGGCATATGATGACTAAAACAGTGGCCTTTTATGCATAAAAACAGTGGCATTTTAAGCATGGAAACAGTGGCATTTCATGACTAAAACAGTGGCATTTTATGCATAGAAACAGTGGCATTTGATGAGTAAAACAGTGGCATTTCATGCATAAAAACAGTGGCTTAGGGAGCACTAAAACAGTGACATATATGTGCAGAAACAGTGGCATATAATGTGCAGAAATAGTGGCATGTAATGTGCAGAAACAGTGGCATATATGTGCAGAAACAGTGGCATGTAATGTGCAGAAACAGTGGCATATATGTGCAGAAACAGTGGCATGTAATGTGCAGAAACAGTGGCATGTAATGTGCAGAAACAGTGGCATATATGTGCAGAAACAGTGGCATATATGTGCAGAAACAGTGGCATGTAATGTGCAGAAACAGTGGCATATAAGGGTGATCTTGAGGAACCGAAACAGTGGGCATTTCACCTTCAAAACAGTGGCACATTCAAAGGGAAACAGTGGCACATTTCTCTCCAAAACAGTGGCATAATCATACAAGAAACAGTGGCATATAATCTTAAGCATAACCATGAGATCTTTATGCATACCACTCATCATAAAATGGCTCCATACTTATACTTTAACCATGCTCAATCAAGATCCAAAGCAAAACATTTTCAAGGAGACATTCAAGCATACATACATGGTTACAATGAAAATGTTCTAAGTTCAAGGCCTACCTCTTGTAGCACACACTCCTTCTAGCTTTACTTCACAACAAGTCTTCACTTCCTATGGTGATCTATGCGCATGAATGGTGAGGAGGGCACCTTAGGACAGCTTCCAAGAGGAGAAACTCACACTCCACTTGTGTCTAGGCCACGGTTTTAAGGTGAGGGAAGGAGGGAGTTGGCTTGGTCTTTCTTCCTCCTAAGGTTCTTGCAATGCTTAGCTAGAGTGAGAGGGAGAGAGGAGAGGAGTTGGCTGCACCAAATGAATGGGGACAGCCCCCCTCTTGTGCGCAAATTTAAAGGAAAAGAGAGGAGAAGCTGCTATGATTATCCATCATGAAAAATTCTGATTACTTGAGGGTATGGGGCTGCATACAAGGGCTGAATCAAGTAAGGAGCTTGCTTCTAGCATACTCTAGGCACATGCAAAAGGGGTGGAAGAGATATGTTCAGATCTGAGTTAGTGATACAAGTCAGAATTTTCTCATACAAAAGACCAAACTATGCGCATAGGTGAGGGTGTGAGGGAGGTTCACTAAGTCAACAAGTAATTCAACTAGGTGGCAGCCAAAAATCTGCATTTTAGGCAGCCTTGGTGCGCAATGATGAGGGGGAAAGAGGTGCATCAAGAGTGCAGTTTTGTGACAGCCCAAATTCAGATTTTGGAGCTGCACAAAATGATGAAAATGCAGCCAAAAATCCTCTTATGATGCATGTGAAAACAAGGCAGGTTTGGCTCATGATGGGCTGCAAAAGCTTGCCAAAAATCTGCACAATGCAGTCTCATGATGGAAGTGCAAGAGGGTTCTCCAAGTCAACAAGTTAGGCAGTTTGTGTCATAAGAAAAATCTGCACCAAGGCCCCTCCATGTGCGCCTAAATGGAGGAGTATGCAGCCTAAAATCATGCTAAATTGCACATGTGTCTACCATGCAATAAAATTGAAATCAAGTGTGCAAAAGTCAAGGTGAGGTGGCGGTTTATCAAGGGAAAAATGGCAGATTTCAAGGTCCTTAATCACCCTTACTTGTGCGCAAAAATTGAGTGGGAATTACCTTTGCCATGTGAGAGTTACTTGATACACAAGACACCTTAGTTGGACAAGGCTTAGGGAAGATAAGGGTGGACACAACCTTGGGCTGAATTAGCTTGATCCAAGAGCCATCCTTGGGCCATTGGCCACACACAAAAGGATCCAATCACAAATCCAATAGTAACAAATCCACACACACACACTAGCCCACATCCAAACACTAATGCCTTCACATTACTCATAAGATTAAATTCACATGCCTACATATGTATCTTCCTATGATTTAATTTAATTACTTACCTTAGTCTTATCCAAAGATAAAGGTCAACCAATTCACAAGCCATTACACATAAACCATACATCCGAATTCTACACATGTACATATAGCATATAGTACCTATGTATTTTACTAATTATGCGGGATGTTACACTCTCCCCACAAATAGGAATTTTGTCCGCAAAATAAACTTACTTAAGAGCTAAACAGTTCTGGATAGCGTTTCTGAATGTCGTCCTCGCGCTCCCAAGTGGCTTCAGCTGCCGATCTGTTGTTCCATAATACTTTCACCAAAGGGATTTCTTTAGAACGGAGTCGCTTGACGGATCTTTCAAGAATTTGGAATGGTTGCACTTGATAAGTCAGATTTTCCTTGAGTTCCACTTCTTCCGGCTGTAACACGTGAGATGGATCAGAGAGATACCTCCGTAGCTGTGACACATGAAATACATTGTGAATTCCTGACAGATTGGGTGGTAAAGCCAACCGGTATGCGGACTCTCCAATCCGGTCCATGATCAGATACGGTCCTAAGTACCGTGGACTTAACTTCTTAACTCCCATTCTCCTTCCGAGTCCCGATGTAGGAGTGATTCTCAAGAACACATGATCTCCGACTTCGAAAGATAGAGGCTTATGACGCTTGTCGTAATAGCTCTTTTGTCTGGCCTGGGCCCTCTGCATATTTTCTCGAATCTTCTTTACCTGTTCGGATGTTTCTTGAATTAGATCAGGTCCTAGCATACTTCGCTCACCCACTTCAGTCCAACATAAAGGGGATCTGCATTTTCTCCCATACAAAGCTTCATACGGTGCCATCTGAATACTGGAATGGTAACTGTTGTTGTAAGCAAACTCAATCAACGAAAGATAACTATCCCAGCTGCCTCCTAACTCCAAAACACATGCTCGCAACATGTCCTCTAAGGCCTGAATGGTGCGTTCTGTTTGACCATCGGTCTGTGGGTGGTAAGCAGTACTTAACCTCAACTGGGTCCCTAATGCTCTTTGAAAGGATTCCCAGAACTTAGATGTAAACTTGGGATCACGATCACTGACAATACTTGTAGGAACTCCGTGCAGCTTCACGATCTCCTGCAGATAAAGTCTGGCAAGTCTCTCTGTATCATATGTGGTTCTAACACGCAAGAAATGAGCTGACTTTGTTAAACGATCAACAATCACCCAGATAGAATCATATCCTTCTCGCGTCCGAGGAAGTCCAACTACAAAATCCATCGCAATACTGTCCCACTTCCATTCGGGAATCTCCAAAGGTTGAAGGAGTCCCGACGGTTTCTGATGTTCATACTTCACCTTCTGACAAGTTAAGCACCGAGATACATACTCCGCAATATCACGCTTCATACCCGGCCACCAAAACGAGGTCTTCAAATCATGGTACATCTTCGTAGATCCAGGATGAACTGCGTACTTACCCTTGTGAGCCTCCTGTATAACTTCTTGCTTCAACTCTTCATTCGGCACAACCAGCCGTCCTTGGAATCTCCAGACATCATTCTCATCCTTTACTACCTCTTGGTTACCAACCAACCCGCGGACTAACTCTTCATCCTTCTGGGCCTCCTTAATTCTACTGATCAGTTCATTCTCCACCTTTATATTTCCCAATCTTATGCTGTTCCCTCTCTCGTCTACTGATAAGTTCAAGTCTCGAAAGGCCTCAAACAATTTCAGCTCTTCTATCATCAGAGTTGCAGTGTGCAGTGTCTTCCTGCTCAGGGCGTCAGCTACCACGTTTGCCTTTCCTGGGTGGTACTTAAGTTCAAAATCGTAGTCCTTCAGAAATTCCATCCACCGACGTTGCCGCATATTCAGCTCCTTCTGATCGAACAAGTACTTCAAACTCTTATGATCGCTGAACACGTCAAACTGCGAACCATACAAGTGGTGCCTCCAGATTTTAAGTGCGAACACTATAGCTGCTAGCTCCAAATCGCGCGTAGGATAGTTTTCTTCGTGAGGCTTCAGTTGTCGAGATGCGTAAGCTACCGCCATACGATCCTGCATCAACACGCATCCAAGTCCTTTCAACGACGCATCGCAGTATACTTCGAACTTTCGAGTGGGATCCGGAATCGTGAGTACTGGAGCACTTGTTAATCTGCTCTTCAGTTCCAAGAAACATTCTTCACAAGCTTCAGTCCACTCAAAAGGCTTGTCCTTCCGAGTGAGACGTGTGAGGGGTTGCACTATCTGAGAGAAATTCTGGATAAACCTTCGATAGTATCCAGCCAGACCTAAGAAACTTCTTACTTCAGTGACAGACTTGGGTCGTTCCCAATTCATAACAGCTTCAACCTTGCTGGGGTCCACCGCGATACCTTCTGATGAAATGACATGGCCCAGAAACTGGACCTCTTTAAGCCAAAACTCGCACTTCGACCATTTCGCGTACAACTGCTTCTCCTTCAAGATTTGCAAGACAATCTTCAGATGTTCCGCATGCAGCTCTTCATTACCTGAGTAAATCAGGATATCGTCGATAAACACAATTACGAACTGATCAAGAAATGGGCGGAAGATGCGGTTCATGTAGTCCATGAATACCGCTGGAGCATTCGTAAGTCCGAATGGGATCACCTGATATTCGTAGTGCCCATAACGAGTCCTAAAAGCGGTTTTCGGAATATCCTCCGGTTTGACCCGGATCTGATGGTATCCCGATCGTAAATCTATCTTGGAAAAGACTCTGGCTCCTCTCAGCTGGTCCATCAAATCGTCGATCCTCGGTAGCGGATACTTATTCTTCACCGTTACTTTGTTCAGCTGGCGGTAATCTACACACAGACGTAAACTTCCATCCTTCTTCTTAATCAAGATGGCTGGAGCACCCCATGGGGAAGTACTCGGTCTGATAAATTCCTTTGCCAAAAGCTCTTCTATCTGCTTCTTCAACTCGCGCAGTTCCAAAGGTGCCATACGATACGGGGCAATGGAGATTGGTCCAACTCCAGGAACAAGTTCGATCGAAAATTCTATTTCCCTATGAGGAGGCAATCGAGGTATTTCATCCGGGAATACCTCCTCGAATTCTCTAACTACCGGTACATTCTGAATTTGATTGTCAACCGAGGTCTCAGCCTCGATCGACAAAAGGTATCCTGCTGCTCCCTTGCGGAGCTCTTTTCTAACTTGTAATAAGGAAATGAGAGAGAAAGGTTGAAAATTACCTTCCTTCGCAGGAACAATGACTTTCCCCGCTCGACAATCCAAAGTTATCCCGTTTTCCGTCAACCAGTCCATACCGATAATCACATCGAAGTTGAATACCGGCAGGACCACCAAATTAACTGTATACGTGTTCCCTTCGTACTGCAAGGTAACACCTCTGCAGATCTCTGATGCTGTGCACGATCCTCCAGTAGGTGTGCTGATGTGTAACTCATAAGGTAACGGGGTTGGGGTGATGCCTATACTCAAGGCAGTATGCTTTGCCATAAAAGAGCCAGACGCTCCAGAATCAAAGATAACAGAAATTGGGTGACCATTCAAAGTGACATTACCTTTGATCAGGTTGGGAAACTTCTGCGCTTCATTTGCATCCAATGTGAACACCCGTGCTTGCGGAGGCTGTTGATCAGCGTTCTGGGGGCATTTGTAAGCAAAATGACCTTGCTGGCCGCATCTGAAGCATGCATTGTTGTTCTTGCGACAGACTCCAAAGTGATTCTTTCCACACGTAGCACAAGCAGTCGCACCCTGACGTCCAGTCGACGATTGACCCACCGTAAAGTTTCTCTTAAAATTCCCAGGCCGCGCCTGTAACGGCGTACCTCTGCCTCGACCCCTACCAGGTGCCGCCCTGAAGAATCTGCCTGCTCGGTTTCCTCCGTGGAATTGTGTTGGTGGCTTGTTCAAGTTCTTGGCCTCCAGAATGATTCCTTCTGCCTGACGACTCTGGTTGATGAGTTCCGGAAGTGTACGATTAGCCGTTGTCAAGATGAGCTTGCGGATTTCCGGATGTAATCCGCTTTCGAACTTTTCCACCTGCCATTCTTCATCATAGATGTTCCGGTCAAAGTTGGCGTACTCGATCAGCTGCCCAAATTTTGCAATATACTCATTAACCGTCATGTTACCCTGCCTGAGCGACAGCAGTTCAGTGTGCTTCATTCTTCTCATTGCCTTAGGAAAATACTTGTCCAAAAATAATTGTCTGAACACAGCCCATGTTAGTTCCACGTCCTGAGCTCTCAGCAGAGCCCTCGCACCAGTCCACCACGTTAAGGCTTCTCCCATCAGCTGGTACGACGCGTATTCAGTCTTCTGCGCTTCCGGGCATGCCATGCGTTCGAAAATATGCTCAATCATCTGCAGCCACCTTGCTGCAGCCTCAGGGTTGTCTTCACCCTCAAAGGTAGGTGGTTGGAAGTTGCGGAAGTCTTTCAACCTCCGACGGGCAATTTCTTCTGCATTTTCATGCAGTGGGGGTTGGTTCTAATTCTGTTGCCTATGGTCGCGCCATTCTTGGCTCATATTCTGGATAAACGTTGCCAGTCCCCCAATGGTAGTGATAAGATCCTCTTCCGCATCGCCAGTCCTTCCCCGAGTTGAACCGCGACCACCCGCCATGATTCTGCACTCACAATATCAGGAAATGAGTTGATCAGGCTCACCGCAAGTTATTCATGGCAGCAGTCCCAAGTAGGTACTCGAGTTCAATTCGGACAAGTTAGCTATGCATCCGTGTCTTATCACAGAACGGTCCTAACAATCTAACTACACTAGCTAATACATACTTAAACTATAGCACATTTAGACAGTCAATCAGCAGATAAGCACAATCAACAATCAATACAACCAAACACAAGCAAATCCATGGACCAAACTGCTCTGATACCAATTAGTGTAACGCCCTCCCTTGTATGCATCCAAGAGAGTCGTTCGCTAAGCGGAATTAGAGTCGTTAACGTAACATGAGCTAACAAAGCAGTATAAAAATCCGTATAAAATTTTAAACACTTAAATTATTTTCATAAAGGTTTTCCAAAATAGCTGCTGTTCATAAAGGTTCAAGCTAACATAGAGATGATAAAGACTACAGTCTTCCAAGAGTACCAAAACATTAATCATTACAGTCATCCAATTAAACAAACAGCAAAAGTGGTAATCCACGCATCAGCAATCAACAGCAAACATCACGTCTTCATGTGCTTTTATGTCCTCCTGCCATTTAGGAAAATAGCAGCCCCGAAGGGGTGAGAATAATCCCAGTAGTGTGGCAATAAAACCAATAATATAACAATATTAACTAGGCACAAAATCATAAACAGTCACTTCAACATATCCTTGTTCCTTTTCCTTTTTATCATATTCATATATTGCGTATATAACGCCTTTCCTTTGCGCTTTTAGCACCGTCGTGCGCGCACTTCACAGTGGAATCAAATATACCCTTGGCACCTGAGCTCCATGTGGATTCCAACTGTGGGCCTATGCGGACTGATGCCAAGTGTCCCATACCCCGGTACCTTGGGGATGCCTACATGATGCTTGCTCAAACACATGGTCCTGTACATAACTATTCTACACAAGGCCTATATGATCTTGATACATGCATGTCATGCTATGCTTTCACACACAAGGCGTAAAAATGCGGTATGATGTAAAATGCATGCTTATATACCTTTCATATGCGTTATGCTGCCACATAACGTCTTTACCTCATAATCATATAGCCATCACGACACATTTTTGGCAGTTTCCTTTCATTATAATGGAACATAATATTTTTACGGCATATGGAGCATCATGTCACAATTCTATACCAGTAGTCAATAGTCACATTAGGCATCATCGCCTGACACTTACCTTTGCTTTCCTTAAATATTACCAAACAGCAGCGAAGTATCTTACTTCTCAAGCGCACCTAAATCAATTACAACTAATCATTTACAGTGGCTATTTACAGCAAAACAGTGAGCATACAGCAGTGTCTTACAGCAGCAAAACAGTGGGCATACAGCAGTGTTTACAGCAGCAAAACAGTGAGCATACAGCAGTGTTTACAGCAGCAAAACAGTGGACACACAGCAGTGTTTACAGCAGCAAAACAGTGAGCATACAGCAGCGTTTTACAGTGGAAAACAGTGAGCATACAGCAGTGTTTACAGCAGCAAAACAGTGGACACACAGCAGTGTTTACAGCAGCAAAACAGTGAATATACAGCAGTGTTTACAGCAGCAAAACAGTGAACATACAGCAGTGTTTACAGCAGCAAAACAGTGAACATACAGCAGTGTTTACAGCAGCAAAACAGTGACGTTTTCAACAGAAACAGTGACGTTTTTAAAACAGAAACAGTGGCGTTTTTAAAACAGAAACAGTGGCACTTTGGCCTTCCAAAACAGTGGCATAAATCTTGGTTTTTGGACATTGAAACAGTGGCATATTATGGACTAAAACAGTGGCATTTTATGAATACAAACAGCGGCATAGAATGACTAAAACAGTGGCATATTATGCATAAAAACAGTGGCATATGATGACTAAAACAGTGGCATATTATGCATAAAAACAGTGGCATATGATGACTAAAACAGTGGCCTTTTACGCATAAAAACAGTGGCATTTTAAGCATGGAAACAGTGGCATTTCATGACTAAAACAGTGGCATTTTATGCATAGAAACAGTGGCATTTGATGAGTAAAACAGTGGCATTTCATGCATAAAAACAGTGGCTTAGGGAGCACTAAAACAGTGACATATATGTGCAGAAATAGTGGCATATAATGTGCAGAAACAGTGGCATGTAATGTGCAGAAACAGTGGCATATATGTGCAGAAACAGTGGCATGTAATGTGCAGAAACAGTGGCATATATGTGCAGAAACAGTGGCATGTAATGTGCAGAAACAGTGGCATGTAATGTGCAGAAACAGCGGCATGTAATGTGCAGAAACAGTGGCATATAAGGGTGATCTTGAGGAACCGAAACAGTGGGCATTTCACCTTCAAAATAGTGGCTCATTCAAAGGGAAACAGTGGCACATTTCTCTCCAAAACAGTGGCATAATCATACAAGAAACAGTGGCATATAATCTTAAGCATAACCATGAGATCTTTATGCATACCACTCATCATAAAATGGCTCCATACTTATACTTTAACCATGCTCAATCAAGATCCAAAGCAAAACATTTTCAAGGAGACATTCAAGCATACATACATGGTTACAATGAAAATGTTCTAAGTTCAAGGCCTACCTCTTGTAGCACACACTCCTTCTAGCTTTACTTCACAACAAGTCTTCACTTCCTATGGTGATCTATGCGCATGAATGGTGAGGAGGGCACCTTAGGACATCTTCCAAGAGGAGAAACTCACACTCCACTTGTGTCTAGGCCACGGTTTTAAGGTGAGGGAAGGAGGGAGTTGGCTTGGTCTTTCTTCCTCCTAAGGTTCTTGCAATGCTTAGCTAAGGTGTGAGGGAGAGAGGAGAGGAGTTGGCTGCACAAAATGAATGGGGACAGCCCCCCTCTTGTGCGCAAATTTAAAGGAAAAGAGAGGAGAAGTTGCTATGATTATCCATCATGAAAAATTCTGATTACTTGAGGGGATGGGGCTGCATACAAGGGCTGAATCAAGTAAGGAGCTTGCTTCTAGCATACTCTAGGCACATGCAAAAGGGGTGGAAGAGATATGTTCAGATCTGAGTTAGTGATACAAGTCAGAATTTTCTCATACAAAAGACCAAACTATGCGCATAGGTGAGGGTGTGAGGGAGGTTCACTAAGTCAACAAGTAATTCAACTAGGTGGCAGCCAAAAATCTGCATTTTAGGCAGCCTTGGTGCGCAATGATGAGGGGGAAAGAGGTGCATCAAGAGTGCAGTTTTGTGACAGCCCAAATTCAGATTTTGGAGCTGCACAAAATGATGAAAATGCAGCCAAAAATCCTCTTATGATGCATGTGAAAACAAGGCAGGTTTGGCTCATGATGGGCTGCAAAAGCTTGCCAAAAATCTGCACAATGCAGTCTCATGATGGAAGTGCAAGAGGGTTCTCCAAGTCAACAAGTTAGGCAGTTTGTGTCATAAGAAAAATCTGCACCAAGGCCCCTCCATGTGCGCCTAAATGGAGGAGTATGCAGCCTAAAATCATGCTAAATTGCACATGTGTCTACCATGCAATAAAATTGAAATCAAGTGTGCAAAAGTCAAGGTGAGGTGGCGGTTTATCAAGGGAAAAATGGCAGATTTCAAGGTCCTTAATCACCCTTACTTGTGCGCAAAAATTGAGTGGGAATTACCTTTGCCATGTGAGAGTTACTTGATACACAAGACACCTTAGTTGGACAAGGCTTAGGGAAGATAAGGGTGGACACAACCTTGGGCTGAATTAGCTTGATCCAAGAGCCATCCTTGGGCCATTGGCCACACACAAAAGGATCCAATCACAAATCCAATAGTAACAAATCCACACACACACACTAGCCCACATCCAAACACTAATGCCTTCACATTACTCATAAGATTAAATTCACATGCCTACATATGTATCTTCCTATGATTTAATTTAATTACTTACCTTAGTCTTATCCAAAGAATAAAAATCAAACAATTCACAAGCCATTACACATAAACCATACATCCGAATTCTACACATGTACATATAGCATATAGTACCTATGTATATTACTAATTATGCGGGATGTTACATTTGGAGTCTTTAAGCTTTTGTATTTTGGCCTATAAATAGGTCCTTTGTATTTCATATCAAACATAGCCTGTGAAAGAAGTAATAGAAAGAGTAGTTCCTTCAAACATAGAAGAGTGATGCATTTTAATACAGGAAAATTATAGGACCTGTAAATTACAAATTGGTATCCGAGCTTGAGCCAATGGAAAATATGAGTAATAGTCTGCCAGTGCCCCGCCTGACAAAGGTGAACTATGAAAACTGGAGCATCGAAATGAAGGCCCTTTTACGAGTCTATGACAGTTGGGGGTGGGTTCGTAGAACCTGATACAACGGAAGGATATTCAGCAAATCAACTCAAGCAATTGAGTGCGTCGAGATCAAAGGATGCAGCGACACTATTTATGATGTTTCAAGCCGTTGAAGAAAGCGGTGGTCTTGAAAAGATTGGGGGTGCGACGACGACAAAGGAAGCTTGGGATATATTGGAGAAGGCTGATGGTCCTCAAAAGTTGAGGTCCATTAGGTACATATTGTTCCACCAAGCCCAAGTTTTGATTACAAATCACTCTCTTTAACCTCCTTCTTCCATGAGGAGCAATTGTTTTAAAAAGCAGACCAGAGCAATACTTGAAACGGGAATTAGAGTAGGCTTGGAGAAAATTAACATTATCTTTTTCACATATGATTATTGGGTTAATTTGTTTTGATCAGGAAAACTAAGACCCAACAGAAGGAGCTGCACATTTAGGAAAGAGAGAGGAATGTTGCGCAGAAGGGAGCATAAAGCCTGCTACAGTACAGAAAGTAGATAAAGGAAGCAATCAGGAGCCTCCACGTCAGCATCAGCAGAGAAGGTGGAGGTGTCTCCATGCTACAGTACAAAAGCAGGAAAAAGAAGCAATCAGGAGCCGCCACATCAGCTACAGCAGAAATAGTGGGCATGTCTCCCTGATTCCAGAATTCTTGCGCACAAAAAGAAAACTATCAAAAGAGAGAGAATGTTAAAAAGTTTTTGAAGAGAGAAAATATTAATCTAATGGTGATTAGATAAGTAGTAAGTTGGTAGTGGAAAATTTTGGTAGTGAAAATGTAACAGCCCGTTACGTACCGGTATTGTTAACATTGATTATGATATTAAGCGCAGTTACAATCACAGTAGTTGGGTTAATCAAATTACGGGCAAACTTTTTCCTTTTATCTTTTTCCTTTTTATAACCGTAACCTTCTCCGTAATCAATTAAAACAACACTATGATTGTGAATGCAAAACGCGGAAGCATTCAGCTTAACAACACCTCTACTCCTTCTTTTATTCAACTCATTTAAACCCATCAACTTAGTTTCATATCTTACCAAGTTCTACCCCTTTACGTTGTCTACGCGTGGTTTCAAACCACGTACCATTTGGAGTTCTACCCATCAAGTTATACCCCTTTCTTTTAGTCTAGAAAACTTAAATTTTCAAAATTTACACTGTGGTAATCGATTACCAGTGGGGGGTAATCGATTACCACCTGTCAAAAATGAGGCAGTAGCCAATTTTTCAATTCCTCTGTTCTGGTAATCGATTACCAACTTTGGGTAATCGATTACCTCACATGGTAATCGATTACCAAGCCTCAGTAATCGATTACCAGTGAAGACAGTAGCCAAATTTCGTCCCCTGTTGCATGGTAATCGATTACCATGCTTGGGTAATCGATTACTATGCAGTAAAAGTGACAGATTACAGCATTTTAAGCCCAAGAAGGGTTGTGTAATCCATCCCTAACATCTTAGTACTCCACACAACACTTACACATACTCTAATTTAGGCTCTAGGCCATTCAAACTTTCATTTTCATACAATCATTCATAATTCACAAGGTCCTTAATATCATGGCCCTTTTTTTCATCAACATGGTTCATTTTACAACATATTCACCGAGGCTTCAATTACAATGAATGTGGCAATGGACAAGTCCCATGCTCACTCAAATATACAATATATACTCATGTCCTACATGTACATCATATTGAAGAATCTAACATGTATTCATGAACATACAAAGGCATGGCATTTCCAACATGCACAAGTTCATGATCTAAGTTCTAAGCATAAAACATATGCAAGATGTGTCCCTATCCAATGCTCATCACATGGTGCCTCCAATATTCACCTCATGCTCCACTCTTCCAGGCTCAACCTAACCTGAAATGATGCCCCACAACACGGGGTGAGATATATAAATATATCTCAGTAAACCAAGGGCCCTGGAGGTTTCTCCACACCATGGCTCACTCAATGTGCAAATATAACATTATACAATATGCAAGCACTGTAATATCACCCACCAACTGGAGACAACCCAAGAACATCCACTCATGGATTCATGTTCAAGGACTCCATCATATAACTCCCGAGACAGTCCTGGCGCCTCTCCCATGGTTGAGAAGACTCCATGGCAATACCCAACCGGAACTCCTCATGAGCCCTATCCGGCGGACGTCCCCCGCTTGGATCATCCTGATGTCGCTCCCAGAGTCAACACCATGGCATTCCAACTGGCGTTCTCCCGTAGGATGAACCCAGCGGATGTCCAAACCAACACACGTCAACTGGCCAGTGACCAAACAATTTTCATAAAATCCAAGCAATATGCATACAAGCACACAATCACACAATGCCATAATCACATAATCCAACCACAACCTTCCACTAGGTGTGGTGGAGCACACAAGGGCTAAACCCCAGTTCCAAAGGTTACCTCAATACCGAGCCAATGCTCCAAACGTAAGCTCCAAGCTTACCCGCTTCCAAAGCGTCCACAAGAGGCAACCTGTATGATCAACATCATGATCATAAATACAATTCCAATGTAAACCATTCACTTACACAATTAATCATCATTTAAATCACCTAGACCAAAGGCTATTTTTCCATACCATTTTACTTCGTTTTTCCTCCAAACCACTCTATGGTTCGAATTCCTCAAAGGTTGATTCTACAAGGTTTTCAATTCCATTTTAACACACTCACTAATCATACAATCATATTATCAATCTATTCCAATGGTCCATCATTCAATTATCCAATTACACCACATACCAATTTTCATGAAATCTTCACAAATTTTCCTAAGTTAAAATCCAACTTTTTCACCAAAATTTATCATAGCATTTCTAGCTTTTATGCATCATTCTAAGGCATTTTCATCTAATAGCATTTTTCCATTTGAGCTCTCTATCATCACACATCTAAAATCAAAGATTCAAAGCATAATTTCTAGATCTACAAAACCAACCACAAAAGTACCACAAATGTACTCACCATCTAGTGTAGGAACACCACCAAGGCTCCATCAATCCAAAGGAGATCCAAAACTCTCAAAAACTCCAAGAACACCTAAGGGTTCGAATCTGATTTTGCTCAAAAACGCAGCAAGGAGGTTGATTCAAGGCTTCTAAGTGTTACCAATGGATCTAGAAGGTTGTTTACAATAGATTTCAACACCAAAATCAAGTGATTTGGTGGAGAAATGAAGAATTGGTGAGAGAAGAGAGAAATGGGGGTTTTGGGGTTCATTTGGCAGGGGCTGCGCGCAGGAGGAAGAAAGAAGAGGAAAGAAAGAAGAAAAAGGGGTGGGGGCCAAGTGACTTCGGTCACACGGGTCCCACACGCGATCTAACTTTCACTCCGATAAAAATTCTGATCATATATTCTTAATCTACGTATTTTTCCAGTCCATGTCATATTTTTCTTTCCTCAAAATTCTCATAAAAATTTCACACCTATCGGTACACTCGTACCGCAGTATCTTTCACTTAAAAAGTCACTATTCATCACTTTTTCACAAATTTGCCTATTCACTCAATTTTCCGCCCTGATTCCATTTCCAGCATTATTTTTGTCATATTAAATCTCTAACTCCATTTTTCATGCCTCGGTTCACGTTCTTGGCAAATTACCATTTTGCCCTTTTTGCCCATTTTGGCCCTAATTCTCGGATTTTCACTAATCCTTCCCTTTTAAACCCACATTTTATCACATAAATTCACATTTAATTTTCCGAGGTGTTATATTCACCCCACCTTTTAGGAATTTTGTCCGCAAAATCAACTATGCACATAAGCTAACTCGGGATACAGCCAGAGAATCTCAGTCCCCCGTACCCAAGAAGCTCCATCCAGTGCGCGGACACCAAAATAATTGTTTACATTTCTATCTTTTGGCTTTTCAGCCCCATTTCACAATGACCTTGCCTTTCAAAGGCCCAATGGGAGACTTCAAGTCCTTCCCAATTTCAATACCAACCGGTGACACCACATGTGAACAACCGGAGCGCACCACACAGTTGTGCTCTATCAATGCTTTACCAAGCCAATTTCTTTCAATTTCTTTTCACTTTCTTTTCACAAGTCAGGCTACCAAGCACATATAGCCCATATTTTCTCTTGGCAGGTTTTCCTACCAAATTAACATATCAACCTATATACCCATAGGGTTATGCTACATCCTATTCAATCTGTGCCACACAGGCAACTCTTACTTATTGGCACAATACCGCCACAATTTTCCTTCTTTGAATTTTATCTCCACGGAGTATTAACTCTTGTCATCAATCTCTTTCACATTTCTTATTCCACATCAAACACTATTATGGAATCTCACCGCCCCTCAGTGCACTTCACCGAGTAATCATCTAATTCACGCTCACTACACTTTTATTTTCTGAGGGACAAATTCCCATTTTTGGCACCTAGCCACAACTCGTATATACACAATTTGCTTTTCTCATGTTCTTAACCTATAACGTACCATTTCACCTCAACACTTATCTTTAACAAACACCATCTCTGTGCTTAACTTTTGAATCCAACCCTACAGGTTTACCAACTTTCGCCAAAACACAATGGCAAATCTTTTTCTCAAGACCTCTATCTGATCCCCAATGGACCACATATTACAATTCATACCTCACATCAGTCATTTCAAAGCTTTCAATCACGAATCCACTCCTGAATTTTATACACTAGATCATACTTGCAATTTCAATTAATCATCTCCAAACTTGACACACAGTTCATCACTGATTTCTCCATTTTAAGGCAACATGCCTAAGATTTCCACTAACAATTTTCTTTAATCACCATTCCATACCCATATTATCAATTTCACATGTATTTCATTCTATACACCTCACCTTCATCATTATTTCACTTAACCAGTATGTATCACTCCAATGTCACATATCGTCTCTCTCTCATATCTGTCCCATCACATAGGGATTTTCAAAGCCTATTTATCATGCCATAAGGAACTAAATCCATCACTGTCATCACCTTCATAGTTTCATATCGGCTCTTACACAAGTCTCTCGGACTATTCAAGTAATACTAGCACTCTCAATCACATCTCTTGATACCTAGCCAAAAACAACCTCAACATTGTGTATTTTCAACACATCGCTCACAAAATTTTGCATCTATACTGCTTCATCAGTAACTCTACCATCAGGGTAAGGATATCAACCTTTCATTTCACCAAATACATTTCTCTTTAGCAACTAGTATCACACTTTCTTACTTGACTATATCATCATTAATCACTTCTTAAAATCATCGGCCACTTTGGCCACCAACTTAAAATCATTGGCCACTTTGGCCACCAACTTAGCTTAACATCTAACCATCACAAGCCTTTCCATAAAACCTTGACTCAATCCATCATCACTAATCAATTTTCCATTCCCTTCACATAGGGTGATAATCCGATAATTCACTTCACAATTTCCGTAAAACCATAATTCCACACTTGGTATACACTCATGCACGTCTCCGAGTGCCCAATTTTATAATTCCAACTACCATCTCATGGCACCTCCCACATTTCATCATATTAGGCATATTACTGTTCACTTACAGTTATCCAAATTCACCTCTTGCGTTCCTCACAAGATACAATCCTCTAATGCAATGGGTAAGAACATCCCAGGTTTAACCCCTCGAGCTCTTGCTGTCCTAAGGGCCCCAGGTGCAATACCCCACCAATCAGAGAATCTGTTCTTATAATTCACGCAAGAAGAGGTAACATGCCAACGACTGTACTAACAGTCTCACTATCTCAAGGTTCTACCTCGCACCACTTTACTTATATAAAATAATAATAATCTCCGGGAACATAATCCACACGGAGATAGCCACACAGATAAACACATTCACATCAAATCCGTATATAACGGCAAACAGATCCTTATTTAGATACATAATGGTATATTAGTTCTATCTTGCTATTGCACCATTCACTATAACTTTCCAATATGGTTCTTCTCTCAAAAATATACTCATTTCACTCGACTAGTCATTAGTATTAGTCTATAGAACAATCATCCTCACATGATTCCAACATCTTTCTCATATCTTGACACCAACTTTTCAATTCATAACAGTACCCATGTTCGGTACAGTCTTAATCCATTGTCCATCATGACTTATAACAACCATGCTCAACACTGTGGAAGATCCACTTCCTTAACATAGCATCACTTTACTCTCAATATTTCACTATGACACCTAGGGTGCCATCATTTAACAGTCCATGCATTCTGCGCATCGGGACCACCAGATAAATTCCAACTTCGAGCAGCGCTCGCCTGGGACTTCCAAGAGCAACACCTCTTAGGATTCAATCCACAAAGGGAAACCCAGGACAATTTTAATTGTCACATTATTAACAACGCGTGTGCCATGGTATAACTTGCACACCGGGACTCTAACATGAATCCCATACCACATTGAGCATCCAATGACACTCCAAAGAGACAATCTCTTCCAACATTTCCCATCATAGGGAATTTCAATTACATCATTACTCTTTTACCAAAAATAATTTTTTATTTTATTTTTTTTATTTTTTTTCCCACAGAGTTTACTAACTCAAAACAACACAATATACATTTAGGCACCCCGGCCTTCACAAAACATATACATACATATTTATATAAATACTGACACTTAGTCATCACAGGGTTACTACCCACACATAATTAGGTCACGTCACCAACATTTCGATGCTACACCACCTTACAGTAGCATATTAGTACCATTAATACACCACACTCAGTTATATTTTCTCACCTCACATTTGTCAAGTCCAATCATCAACATATTATGAACCTTCATACTTTCAATCAAATTCATTCAATGCCTTACATGGAAATTTCCTCAACTTCTTATATTTTACTTTTTGTACATATGATATCTTCACTTACATCTAACCAGCATTAATCATCATGGACTAAAGTCCCAATTTCAACATTTCTAAAATTTCAATTTACTTCTACATCCAAGCATATCAAGTCATCCATGTACATACCCTCATCAAGGGTCTTATAACCTTATACTTTACCCTAAGGTATCCAATATTACATATAACACTCACATTCAAATTTTCACAATTTCATCGGGGTTCCAATCCCCACCATGTCAAAAATATACCACTAATTCTAACATATACTCAATTTTTCTAACTCCCCAAACATTTAGGGAAGACTTACCCACATCATCATCATAAGATCAACTCAATTCAATCATACTTACTCACCATAAAACCACACATTCAACTATAGTAGCATTCTACCTAAAGTGGTTAAAATCTCGTATCAATTCATTCTCACTAAGTCCTCAATGACAATATCACAATTTATTCTTACTAAGTCCTCAATGACAATATCACAATTTATTCTTACTAAGTCCTCAATTACACCAAATTCACTTACTGGCATATCCATCCGTGGGGCAGTCAACACTGCACCCACAACCTCAGCCTAAAGACTGGCATTAGTGCTCCAGGGTTGTCACGAAGGCACCTTATACTGACCACACATTGAACACCAAGAAATGGGTTGATCAGGCCCAAACTAAGGAATCACATGTGTAACAGTCAATAAGAGTCTACGTACAACTATACAGCACTCACCTCAATTACACACTCATCAGAGTTCCCTAATGAAACTGCTCTGATACCATAAAATGTAACAGCCCGTTACGTACCGGTATTGTTAACATTGATTATGATATTAAGCGTAGTTACAATCACAGTAGTTGGGTTAATCAAATTACGGGCAAACTTTTTCCTTTTATCTTTTTCCTTTTTATAACCGTAACCTTCTCCGTAATCAATTAAAACAACACTATGATTGTGAATGCAAAACGCGGAAGCATTCAGCTTAACAACACCTCTACTCCTTCTTTTATTCAACTCATTTAAACCCATCAACTTAGTTTCATATCTTACCAAGTTCTACCCCTTTACTTTAGTTACGCGTGGTTTCGAACCACGTACCATGTGGAGTTCTACCCATCAAGTTATACCCCTTTCTTTTAGTCTAGAAAAACTTAAATTTTCAAAATTTACACTGTGGTAATCGATTACCAGTGGGTGGTAATCGATTACCACCTGTCAAAAATGAGGCAGTAGCCAATTTTTCAATTCCTCTGTTCTGGTAATCGATTACCAACTTTGGGTAATCGATTACCTCACATGGTAATCGATTACCAAGCCTCAGTAATCGATTACCAGTGAAGACAGTAGCCAAATTTCGTCCCCTGTTGCATAGTAATCGATTACCATGCTTGGGTAATCGATTACTATGCAGTAAAAGTGACAGATTACAGCATTTTAAGCCCAAGAAGGGTTGTGTAATCCATCCCTAACATCTTAGTACTCCACACAACACTTACACATACTCTAATTTAGGCTCTAGGCCATTCAAACTTCCATTTTCATACAATCATTCATAATTCACAAGGTCCTTAATATCATGGCCCTTTTTTTCATCAACATGGTTCATTTTACAACATATTCACCAAGGCTTCAATTACAATGAATGTGGCAATGGACAAGTCCCATGCTCACTCAAATATACAATATATACTCATGTCCTACATGTACATCATATTGAAGAATCTAACATGTATTCATGAACATACAAAGGCATGGCATTTCCAACATGCACAAGTTCATGATCTAAGTTCTAAGCATAAAACATATGCAAGATGTGTCCCTATCCAATGCTCATCACATGGTGCCTCCAATATTCACCTCATGCTCCACTCTTCCAGGCTCAACCTAACCTGAAATGATGCCCCACAACACGGGGTGAGATATATAAATATATCTCAGTAAACCAAGGGCCCTGGAGGTTTCTCCACCCCATGGCTCACTCAATGTGCAAATATAACATTATACAATATGCAAGCAATGCAATATCACCCACCAACTGGAGACAACCCAAGAACATCCACTCATGGATTCATGTTCAAGGACTCCATCATATAACTCCCGAGACAGTCCTGGCGCCTCTCCCATGGTTGAGAAGACTCCATGGCAATACCCAACCGGAACTCCTCATGAGCCCTATCCGGCGGACGTCCCCCGCTTGGATCATCCTGATGTCGCTCCCAGAGTCAACACCATGGCATTCCAACTGGCGTTCTCCCGTAGGATGAACCCAGCGGATGTCCAAACCAACACACGTCAACTGGCCAGTGACCAAACAATTTTCATAAAATCCAAGCAATATGCATACAAGCACACAATCACACAATGCCATAATCACATAATCCAACCACAACCTTCCACTAGGTGTGGTGGAGCACACAAGGGCTAAACCCCAGTTCCAAAGGTTACCTCAATACCGAGCCAATGCTCCAAACGTAAGCTCCAAGCTTACCCGCTTCCAAAGCGTCCACAAGAGGCAACCTGTATGATCAACATCATGATCATAAATACAGTTCCAATGTAAACCATTCACTTACACAATTAATCATCATTTAAATCACCTAGACCAAAGGCTATTTTTCCATACCATTTTACTTCGTTTTTCCTCCAAACCACTCTATGGTTCGAATTCCTCAAAGGTTGATTCTACAAGGTTTTCAATTCCATTTTAACACACTCACTAATCATACAATCATATTATCAATCTATTCCAATGGTCCATCATTCAATTATCCAATTACACCACATACCAATTTTCATGAAATCTTCACAAATTTTCCTAAGTTAAAATCCAACTTTTTCACCAAAATTTATCATAGCATTTCTAGCTTTTATGCATCATTCTAAGGCCTTTTCATCTAATAGCATTTTTCCATTTGGGCTCTCTATCATCACACATCTAAAATCAAAGATTCAAAGCATAATTTCTAGATCTACAAAACCAACCACAAAAGTACCACAAATGTACTCACCATCTAGTGTAGGAACACCACCAAGGCTCCATCAATCCAAAGGAGATCCAAAACTCTCAAAAACTCCAAGAACACCTAAGGGTTCGAATCTGATTTTGCTCAAAAACGCAGCAAGGAGGTTGATTCAAGGCTTCTAAGTGTTACCAATGGATCTAGAAGGTTGTTTACAATAGATTTCAACACCAAAATCAAGTGATTTGGTGGAGAAATGAAGAATTGGTGAGAGAAGAGAGAAATGGGGGTTTTGGGGTTCATTTGGCAGGGGCTGCGCGCAGGAGGAAGAAAGAAGAGGAAAGAAAGAAGAAAAAGGGGTGGGGGCCAAGTGACTTCGGTCACACGGGTCCCACACGCGATCTAACTTTCACTCCGATAAAAATTCTGATCATATATTCTTAATCTACATATTTTTCCAGTCCATGTCATATTTTTCTTT
>JAVKPL010005740.1:7500-10000 GCA_032173675.1 Gastrolobium villosum | reverse complement strand
AGCATCCATGCTTAAACAGATCCCCCACCCCACCCCCCTCCCTCCAAGTTTCATTGGATTTCATGGAAGGATTGATTTCTAATGAATTTTTGGAGCGGATGATGCCTGCTCCCCCATATGTAATAGGCTTATATGCATTTGCCAATTTTGCACAAGTAGACCACTTTTTTTGCGAGGAGGAAGAAGGCCCAATTTGTAGAGGGTGGCCATCCGATCAAGACTAACCAGAGAATCGTTACGCCCACCCTAT
Organism: Gastrolobium villosum; assembly: GCA_032173675.1. NCBI lineage: Eukaryota > Viridiplantae > Streptophyta > Magnoliopsida > Fabales > Fabaceae > Gastrolobium > Gastrolobium villosum. The sequence continues at coordinate 9,750 of JAVKPL010005740.1, read as the reverse complement.
TTTTGCCAAATTCCATCGTTTAGACCACTTTTTCGGGGCCTGAAATATTTTTTATCGATCCCTGAACAGGCGAAAATTGAGAAAATCCGAAAAAATGGAAAAGCATACCCCGGCATCGAATTTTGATCTGGTTTCTTTGCAGGCGTCCATACTTAAATATATCCAACATCCCATCCAAGTTTCATTGGATTTCGTGGAGAATTTCTTCATTGATCTGAATAACATAACTCCACACATAACAGCCTCATTACTTTATAACTGACTCATTAATCATTGATATGAATAACATAACTCCACACATAACAGCCTCATTACTTTATAACTAACTCATTAATATCATCCAAGTTTCATCCCGCATCGCAATCCACACATGATCTGAATAACCTTAACTCCACACATAACAGCCTCATTACTTTATAACTGACTCATTAATCATTGATATGAATAACATAACTCCACACATAACAGCCTCATTACTTTATAACTAACTCATTAATATCATCCAAGTTTCATCCCGCATCGCAATCCTCTTCATTGATCTGAATAACATAACTCCACACGTAACAGCCTCATTACTTTATAACTGACTCATTAATCATTGATCTGAATAACATAACTCCACACATAACAGCCTCATTACTTTATAACTAACTCATTAATATCATCCTCGCAATCCTCTTCATTGATCTGAATAACTTAACTCCACACGTAACAGCCTCATTACTTTATAACTGACTCATTAATCATTGATATGAATAACATAACTCCACACATAACAGCCTCATTACTTTATAACTAACTCATTAATATCATCCAAGTTTCATCCCGCATCGCAATCCTCTTCATTGATCTGAATAACATAACTCCACACGTAACAGCCTCATTACTTTATAACTGACTCATTAATCATTGATATGAATAACATAACTCCACACATAACAGCCTCATTACTTTATAACTAACTCATTAATATCATCCATGTTTCATCCCGCATCGCAATCCTCTTCATTGATCTGAATAACTTAACTCCACACGTAACAGCCTCATTACTTTATAACTGACTCATTAATCATTGATATGAATAACATAACTCCACACATAACAGCCTCATTACTTTATAACTAACTCATTAATATCATCCAAGTTTCATCCCGCATCGCAATCCTCTTCATTGATCTGAATAACATAACTCCACACGTAACAGCCTCATTACTTTATAACTGACTCATTAATCATTGATATGAATAACATAACTCCACACATAACAGCCTCATTACTTTATAACTAACTCATTAATATCATCCAAGTTTCATCCCGCATCGCAATCCTCTTCATTGATCTGAATAACTTAACTCCACACGTAACAGACTCATTACTTTATAACTGACTCATTAATCATTGATATGAATAACATAACTCCACACATAACAGCCTCATTACTTTATAACTAACTCATTAATATCATCCAAGTTTCATCCCGCATCGCAATCCTCTTCATTGATCTGAATAACTTAACTCCACACGTAACAGCCTCATTACTTTATAACTGACTCATTAATCATTGATATGAATAACATAACTCCACACATAACAGCCTCATTACTTTATAACTAACTCATTAATATCATCCAAGTTTCATCCCGCATCGCAATCCTCTTCATTGATCTGAATAACATAACTCCACACGTAACAGCCTCATTACTTTATAACTGACTCATTAATCATTGATATGAATAACATAACTCCACACATAACAGCCTCATTACTTTATAACTAACTCATTAATATCATCCAAGTTTCATCCCGCATCGCAATCCTCTTCATTGATCTGAATAACTTAACTCCACACGTAACAGCCTCATTACTTTATAACTGACTCATTAATCATTGATATGAATAACATAACTCCACACATAACAGCCTCATTACTTTATAACTAACTCATTAATATCATCCAAGTTTCATCCCGCATCGCAATCCTCTTCATTGATCTGAATAACTTAACTCCACACGTAACAGCCTCATTACTTTATAACTGACTCATTAATCATTGATATGAATAACATAACTCCACACATAACAGCCTCATTACTTTATAACTAACTCATTAATATCATCCAAGTTTCATCCCGCATCGCAATCCTCTTCATTGATCTGAATAACATAACTCCACACGTAACAGCCTCATTACTTTATAACTGACTCATTAATCATTGATATGAATAACATAACTCCGCACATAACAGCCTC
>JAVKPL010005740.1:0-2500 GCA_032173675.1 Gastrolobium villosum | reverse complement strand
TTGACTTAGTGAACCTCCCTCACACCCTCACCTATGCGCATAGTTTGGTCTTTTGTATGAGAAAATTCTGACTTATAACACTAACTCAGATCTGAACCTATCTCTTCCACCCCTTTTGCATGTGCCTAGAGTATGCTAGAAGCAAGCTCCTTACTTGTTCAACCCTTGTGTGCAGCCCCACTTCTTCAAGCAATCAGATTTTTACCATGATGTTAAATCATTGCAACCTCCTCCCTTCTCCCTTTAAATTTGCGCACAAGAGGGGCTGCCCCCATCTACTTGTGCAGCCAACTCCTCCCCCTCTCCCACACACTCTAGCTTAGCATTGCAAGAACCTTAGGAGGAAGAAAGACCAAGCCAACTCCCTCCTTCCCTCACCTTAAAACCGTGGCCTAGACACAAGTGGAGTGTGAGTTTCTCCTCTTGGAAGCTGTCCTAAGGTGCCCTCCTCACCATTCATGCGCATAGATCACCATAGGAAGTAAGGACTTGTTGTGTAGTGAAGCTAGAAGGTGGTGTGTGATTCTTGACTTTGAAGGGTGTGCTACAAGAGGTAGGCTTTGAACTTAGAACTCTTTCTTTGTGTAGCCATGTATGTATGCTTGAATGTCTCCTTGTATATGTGTTGCTTTGGATCCTTGGTTGAGCATGATTAAAGTATAAGTATGGAGTCATTTCATGATGATTTGTATGCATAAAAATCTTATGGTTATGTTTAAGCTTATGCCACTATTTCTTGTATGGATATGCCACTGTTTTGAAGAAGAAATGTGCCACTGTTTCGGTTTGATGTGCCACTGTTTTGAAGGTGAAATGCCCACTGTTTCGGTTCCTCAAAGTCACCCTTTTATGCCACTGTTTCTGCACATTACATGCCACTGTTTCTGCACATATATGCCACTGTTTCTGCACATTACATGCCACTGTTTCTGCACATATATGCCACTGTTTCTGCACATTACATGCCACTGTTTCTGCACATTACATGCCACTGTTTCTGCACATATATGCCACTGTTTCTGCACATTACATGCCACTGTTTCTGCACATATATGCCACTGTTTCTGCACATTACATGCCACTGTTTCTGCACATTACATGCCACTGTTTCTGCACATATATGTCACTGTTTTAGTGCTCCCTAAGCCACTGTTTTTATGCATGAAATGCACTGTTTTAAAATGCCACTGTTTCTATGCATAAAAAATGCCACTGTTTTACTCATAAAATGCCACTGTTTTATGCATAAAATGTCATGAAATGCCACTGTTTCCATGCTTAAAATGCCACTGTTTTTATGCATAAAAGGCCACTGTTTTAGTCATCATATGCCACTGTTTTTATGCATAATATGCCACTGTTTTAGTCATCATATGCCACTGTTTTTATGCATAATATGCCACTGTTTTAGTCATTCTATGCCACTGTTTGTATGCATAAAATGTCACTGTTTTAATCCATAATATGCCACTGTTTCAATGTCCAAAAACCAAGATTTATGCCACTGTTTTGGAAGTTCAAAGTGCCACTGTTTCTGTTTTAAAAACGTCACTGTTTCTGTTTAAAACGTCACTGTTTTGCTGCTGTATGCTCACTGTTTTGCTGCTGTAAACACTGCTGTATGTTCACTGTTTTGCTGCTGTAAACACTGCTGTATGTTCACTGTTTTGCTGTTGTAAACACTGCTGTATGTTCACTGTTTTGCTGCTGTAAACACTGCTGTATGTTCACTGTTTTGCTGCTGTAAACACTGCTGTATGTTCACTGTTTTGCTGCTGTAAACACTGCTGTATGTTCACTGTTTTGCTGTAAATAGCCACTGTAAATGATTAGTTGAAATTGATTTAGGTGCGCTTAAGAAGTGAGATACTTCGCTGCTGTTTGGTAATATTTAAGGCACGCAAAGGTAAGTGTCAGGCGATGATGCCTAATGTGACTATTGACTACTGGTATAGAATTGTAACATGATGCTCCATATGCCGTAAAAATATTATGTTCCATTATGATGAAAGGAAACTGCCTAAAATGTGCCTGAGGGCTATATGATTATGAGGTAAAGACGTTATGTGGCAGCATAACGCATATGAAAGGTATATATGCATGCACCTTACATCATACCGCATTTTTACGCTTTGTGTGTGTGAAAGCATAGCATGACATGCATGTATCAGAATCATATAGGCCTTGTTTTAGAATAGTTATGTACAGGACCATGTGTATGAGCAAGCATCATATAGGCATCCCCAAGGTACCGGGGTATGGGACACTTGGCATCAGTCCGCATAGGCCCACAGTTGGAATCCACATGGAGCTCAGGTGCCAAGGGTATAATTGATTCCACTGTGAAGTGCGCGCACGACGGTGCTAAAAGCGCAAAGGAAAGGCGTTATATACGCAATATATGAATATGATAAAATGAAAAGGAAAAGGAACAAGGATATGTTGAAGTGACTGTTTATGATTTTGTGCCTAGTTAATACCGTTATATTACTGGTTTTAT
>JAVKPL010005739.1:0-24472 GCA_032173675.1 Gastrolobium villosum | reverse complement strand
AATTTGTTTATTTTATTTTCAACACATTCAATGATTCAATCTCAATCAAGGTAAGTCACGAAAAATGGATATAGGCTAAGCCATCAATCAGGCCACAGGTCATTTATCAAGAATTAAGTTCAGGTTCAAAGGGCTAGCAAGGGGAAATCTCATGCAGGTAGGTTATTTTGGCCAATAGCAAATAAGAACAAAATGCCTTTATCATATCAATCAATGCATGCATAATAGAGAAACAAATCAAGTTCTAGAGTATTACAACAGTGAGGCCTCTCAACAAAAGTTTCAGTGTTTAGGCTCAAAACCTCACAGCTATGGTATCAATGCAGACTCAAGAAAATTGACCTCAGACATTATCAGAATTTCACAATATTAATTCAGACAAACGAGCAATCATGCAATCTAATTATGCCTATGCAATGTTATGTCAGAAAGTCATACAATATATTTCTTAAAATTCAATCATGTACATTAACAAGATGAGCACATTTAAACCTGGGATAACACACTTTCTTCTTCTTTTCTTTTTTTTTTCTTTTTATAGCACACAAAATAACTAAGAAAATTAAAAGAGTTAGAATATCTCCCCTGATAGAAGAATTGCAGTTCTAAGGTGCAAGCCTACCATTCCCAGATTTAGAGTATTGCTGTCCTCAGCAATAATTGAGCCCCAAGAAGGAAGAAAATCCTGCACAATAGAACAAACAGAGGCATATAGAAGAAACTATAATGCACACATTAAAACATCAGAGAAAAATATACCAACACAAAATAACTTAAAAATACGAAACAGAAAAATAAACTAATATACAAGATCTCCATCAGCAAGGAGATAAGATCAGCCCTCCATGTCATCCCCCTCAGCAGTGTGGGATGACTCAGCAAATGAAGGGTCTGGTGGTACTGGTTGCCTTGGTGTATGGGACCACCATTCCCAGATTTGATCCAAACCATGGATCCATGTTAAGAACTCTTTGAAGCTTTGATTTTTTCGAGAGATAGAGTCTCGGTGTCTCTTGTCAAACTTCAGCTCTCGGTGTCTCTTCCAACTTGTATCAAAGAATTTTACCCCTTCCTTTCTTCTTGCCTTCTTCTTTGTAGGAGTATGCCTCCTTTGAGGCGTCCTTACCTCTTTGACATCATCAATTAAATTTTTAGGAAGATCTTTCACTTCCACTTTTGGGTTTCCATCTTCTTTGGCATCATCTTTTTCTTCCCCCATATCAAGTACCACAAAATCAGCAGGGAAGATGAACTTGTCTACCTTCACAAGAACATCTTCTATTATTCCACTAGGCTTTCTCACAGACTTATCAGCAAGTTGAAGAGATGCCAAAGTGGGTTTCAAATCAGTAATCCCTAGAGATTTACAAACAGACAAGGGCATTAGATTTATACTTGCCCCAAGATCACATAGTGCCCTTCTGATTTTTGTATTACCAATTTCAATGGGAATGTTGAAGCTTCCGGGATCACGAAGCTTAGGAGGACATTTTCTTGTAAGGATAGTACTGCACTCCTCAGTAAGTGCTACAGTTTGGCACTCTTGTAACTTGTGCTTCCTTGACAAAAGATCTTTCATAAATTTAGCATAATTTGGCATATTGACCAAAGCTTCAGCAAATGGAATATTAATATGAAGCTTTTTGAAAAGGTCCAAGAACCTGCCATAATGCTTTTTCTGATCATCCTGTTTGAATCTTTCAGGATATGGTGCCATAGCCCTTACATATTCAGGACTTAATTCATGCTTCTTTTTTTCAATTGGCTTCTCCACTTCATTAGGTTTTTCAATTTCTTTTTCTTTTTCATGCTTACCTGTAGTATCTAGCTTTTCTTCAACATCAGGAGATGGAAGTATTTTTCCACTTCTAATTGTGATGGCCATACAGTCTTCCCTTGTGTTAGTAACTGTGTTACTAGGGAAGGTACTTGGAGTTCTATCAGCTAGTTGTTTAGCCAGCTGGCCAACTTGATTCTCTAAATTCCTGATAGAAGCATTCATGTTTTTAGTGGTGGCCCTAGTCTCTTCCATGAAGGCATTGGAGTGTTGGGCCATTTGTCCAACTAACCTTTCCAAATCAGAAGGCTCCTTAGCTTGGACTGGTGGAGGCTGCAAGTAATTGTTGGAATTGTAATCCAGTCCTGTGCCTTGAGTTCTCCTCTGAAAATTATTATTTGCATAAGGGAAATTCTGATTCCTAGGAATGTTTCTTGGTGGAGATCTTTGCTCGTACCATACTCCATTCACTTGCACTTGTTGAGGAGAATCAGAAGATAACAAAGATGAGCATTCATTGGATTCATGCTCACCCTTGCAGTATTCACAAACCACAGATGCAACTTGCATAGTGGAAAATTGCATCTTGTCCAGCCTTGAGGTCAAATTTGCTAGCTGTTGTGCTAACAATTTATTCTCAGCCAGAACCGCATCATTGTTATCCAGGTGTAGAATCCCTCTCTTAGGCTTGGCTGTCAAACATTCATTTTCATTGGCAGCCATTCTTTCTATTAACACAAGAGTCTCATTTGCTCTCAAGGATTTGATGCTACCACCTGCTGCACCATTCAGCACCATCCGAACTTCAGGTTTACACCCATTGAAAAAAATTCGGACCTGATCACCATTGGTCATAGGGTAATGAGGGCATCTCCTCATTAAATCCTTGAAGCGGTTCCAGGCTGCACACATAGTCTCACCCTCAGCCTGGGTGAAATTGGTGATGTCATTCACCATCTGGTTAAACCTCTCCATGGAAAAGAACTCAGCAAAGAATTTATTTGAGAGACTCTCCCATGATGGAATACTTCTTGCTGGTTGCCTTTCCAACCAATTCAAAGCCTTCCCCTTTAGAGAAAAGGGAAACAGTCTCAGCCTGACTGCATCATTGGACACCTGGGGGTGTTTAGTGGAGTCACAGATCATCAGAAATCTGTCAATGAACCTGTGAGGGTCCTCATCAGCCTCTCCACCAAACTGAGCTCTCTCCACCAATTGAATATTGGAAGACTTAAGCTGCCAATTATTGTTACCAATATCAGGTTGAACAATGCTTGAGTTAGGCATATTAAAAGATGGAGTCAGAATAGTATCCATGAATGGATTGTCTGCAACATTGTTTGCGGCCATGATTTGTGATTCTTCAGGCAGAGTTTCTAACTCGTTGAATGTAAGCTTCTTTCGAGCAAGTTTCCTGTTTTTCTTTTCAGTCCTTGTGATCTCAGAATCAAATGGAAATTCTGCAGTTTTAACTCGCATACAACTCAAAAAATAGATCAGTAGCACTTTTCAACAAGAATAAAAAAATCAAAAAATTTAAAAAATAAATAAATAATTAAATAAAATAAAAAATAATAAAAATATTCACAAATCCAATCTTTAAAATCAAGATTATATGATATAAGATAAACCAATCCCCGGCAACGGCGCCAAAAACTTGATGCTCTCCGGCAAGTATACCGATCGCACAAGTAATAAAGTGATAAGAAAAGTTCGTCTCCACAGGGATTGGGATCTAATATCAATTAAACTTTTTCTCAAAGAATGGAAAAATTCAAATAGGGTTGTGACAAATATTGTCAAATTGATGGAAATTCAAATCTGAAAATAAAAGACTTATTTTTGTATTTTTGTTTTGAGAAATAAAACAATAAAAATGAAAATTATTTTGTAAAAAGGATATGAGAAAAGCATTGTAGCCAGGGTTCATTCACCAAATGATCCCCGCTTTTTACTCCGGATTGATTTACAATAATTATTTATATAATTACTCAGATAAATTATCATCTAAAAGATTTAATAGTTAACCCTCAATTCCTTGCAGGGTTAACCCTTTAATCCAATGAGAAACCCCAATTCCTTGCAATGTTTCTCATGGGATCAAGCAATGGGTGCGATAATTTAAGCATCTGCAATCATGTACACGTCTATTCCTAGCACGCATACAGATTGTTATCTTACCCCCTTTCGAGATCAAAACCCCAATATTCCTATCTAGGATTTTGATCCTCAGAATATCCCCAACTATCAGATTGATCAACTCTAACAAAGAAGATATCAAATTCGCGCAGAGTAATGATAAAGATAATTATATAAATCAAAAACCATAAACCAATCCTTCGCATCAAGGGTTCACATATGGATCGTGACCCTGACTACAATAAAAATGATCTAGCCGATCAACATACTGATCGCTGATCTAAAATTCAACATAAACTAAAAATAAAATAGAAAGAAAAAGAAGAAGAAGATGAAGAACGAAGAACGCGAAGAACTCCACAGCTCCCCTCTCTTCTCCCGGTCCAGATCTGAATGCATGGAATGGTGGAGGACCACCCTTTTTATACTTGAGTTTATGGGCGTGGTCCATGTGATGTTGCGTGTACAGATAAGGATGACACTTCAGCGTGATGTAATGCTGACAAAGCATCCTATCATTATTTGCTGCAGTGCCAGCTGTGCTTTGACTCAGCGCTTTGATTACAGATTCTTTCCTTAATTGCTTCAGCGCTAATTGAGGATAGTTTGAAATGTGATGTAATGTTTAAATGCTCATCCTCGCAATTTTTTGAATCTCTTCCTTTTTAACTGGAACAAGATGAAGAACGAAGAATGCCACAGAGCCCTTCTCCTCCAGTCTCTCCAGATCCAGATGGAATGGAATTATCAAAATGTGTGAGATTTCCTCTGAAGACTGAATTGTGTGTCATGGAGTGTGTGGAGAGGAACCTTTGCATAGGTAGCAACTAGGGTTTAGCCGCATCTTCCAAAATTACCCCTGAAACGTGTAATATAATAATTAATTACAACTTTATTACCGAAACGTATAACGTAAAGATTTAATTAAAACTTTATTACGTAACTGAAGAATTAAATTAAAACTTATTACGTAATGAAAGAATTAATTAAAAACAGTTTTGAATTCAAATTTTGAATTCAAATTTTGAATTCAAATTTCGCTTCTTTTTCGTGTAAAAACACAACTAACAGGTGCATATTATTGACATACAAAGAATCAACATAATTAGCAAATATGTATTTAAATTGCTCTCTTATGACTCAATTCTTGTCAATTTTGACACAGAAAAATCACACTTGCCAGAGGCACATCAATATTCAATATTTAAAAAATTTATTTAATATTTTTAATTTTTATTCTTTAATGTATGATATGACAATGACCATATATGATAGCTGAGCCATATAAACAGTGAGGGTCTGCATATCCGTTAATTTTTAAAATGAAAATTGTATTGAAAATATACAAATGTTCTGCAGCCCCTTTTAATTAAACTAATAATATAGAATATTACCTCTCTATGCCCTGTAAACACAAAGCTTTTGTTTTAACGATTTTCTTAAGGCAAAAATAATTCTCATGTTGCAAGGAATTTTTTATATATTTATAATATTAAAAAAAATTAGCATATTTTTATAATATGTATTATCTGTAATATATAATTATTATTTTTTGCAAAATTTCCTGCAACATAATTTTTATTTTTTGGACATTTTACTAAATTTTCAAATGACTCGAATCTCAATTCTAATTGATGAGCGGCAAAGCATTTGCCCTTCGTCAAGAGACCTTCTCAGCCACCTAGCCCATGCTAGTTAAAATATCAAAAAAAAAAAAAAATTGGTAAAAAGTTAAAATATCAATTTATTATTATCACTTTATGTTTTAATGATTTTTTTTAAATGATTCTAAATGCTTTATGCTTTTATGATTTTTTACCTGATGATTTTACATTTTATGATTTTTTATCTCTTCTCCTATTTTACGTAAAATAACGATTTTAGCTATTTTGATCCGGCTTCTAATCTCTCTTCCGTCCCAATTAACATATTTTGTTCTCTACCCCACCCCAAAAAAAAATATTTAATTATAAAAGAAATTTTTTATAAAAGAATTTTTTTATGTCGAGTAATTTCATGAAAAACAATTTCAGTTATCCATAAGTAAATCAACGGTGACAAGAAAAAAATATTAAAATAACAAAATTACCTCTATTTTATCTATAAAAACTGAAATTATCTCACATGAAATTTTGTAAGATAAAGCGATCTATTCTCAAAAAATTATCTCATATACACATATATTTCCTACACAAACATATAAGGGTGTGATATCCAGGTTTTCTTTTTATCTCTCTTCCCTGCACATTGTCCCACATGAAACTCACATACTTTTACGTATGTATAGGAGATAAAATGATTTTCTATATAATTATATTTATCTCATTTTACATGAGATAAACAATTTTTCTGTACACACAAAAAATGGTTGAGTCTCACCACTCTTTTTTCTCCCTTCTTACCTCACTTGTAATTTTATTTCTACAAAATGAGATAATCGAATAAACTGAAAATCGAAAAATCAAAAACCGAAAAAAATCCCAAATTCTAATTGGATTGGTAGATGAAAACCGATCCAATATATTAATTTCCTTCTACCTACTTGGGTATTTTCCTAATAGTAGCCCAAAAATCTCTAAAACCAAGACCCATTAACCCATCAACTAAACCCAAGAAAAAACCTAGTCACATCTCATCAATAAAATTTCATCTATGTAGAGCTTCATATCTCATTGTCCAAAAAAAAATTATATTATCATTTACTAATGCTTTTGTATTTAAAAATAAAATAAAATTATAAAGCCAATATATACGAAAGATGTTATGTGCACAATAACCATGAAATAAATTTTAGAATTTTCAAAAAACCGAAAACCGATCCAATGCAAACCGAAAAAAATTTGATCGGATCGAATTTGAAAAAAATTCAAACTGAATGGATGATTACATGATCAAACCGAAGGGATTGGATCGGATGATTTTTGCTTCCAAAATCGATCCAATCCATCTTCGGTCTACACTATTGAGGCATAGTTTTCTTTTTCTGGTGTAGTTTAAAATTTATTATACTTCAAATCAATTTTGCCCTCATACAGCTACAGCCCCAACTTAGTCACATCGTAGTTGAATTTATATGATATTATACATTTCCAAATTTCACAAAAAAAAAAATTAAGAAAAAAAATAATGGGTATGCAGTCATCTGCATAGTAGCAGAAGTTGACAAAATGTGTAAATAAATATAGGATTATGTTTTTCTTATATTATATGAGATAGTAATTATCTTACGAAAAGACATAATTAAATAGATTTCACAATTAAAATAAGAAATATTGGCTCAGATTTCGATGGATGTGGAATATGAGATAAACTCTTTTATGTGACATGAGAAAAATATTTCTCTTAAATATATTATCAAAAAATTAAGTGACAAATATAAATGCATTTGTTATTGTCCTCCAAACAAATTTCTTATTAACAATAAAGCTTTTATAGCATGCTCCGTATAAAAAGATTAAAAAATTAAAATTAAATGTCAGAATATACTAGGTTTTGGATTAAATTATTTTTTTATGTAATTGCATGGATTAAATTACTAAATACATTTACTTTTTTTTTTTGATAACAAAATACATTTACTTTATGTCACATGGAAAGAAAATATCTGTTATATAACAATGAATAATATAAAACAAATTTTAAATTAAAGTTTTGGTGAGAAGCGTCATACATATGTTGGTTTATAAAAACGTGGGGCAAAAGGGCAAGCAAATAGCGTCTCCGCTAAAAGAAAAATGGGTTTAAGTTATAAATCATAATATGCTAGCTGTTGCAATAAGTTAATAGATGTTATTATTTTTTATTTTTTTAACTAACTCAATCATAATTATTTCTTTGAGGTGAGTTAGCCCCCACCAGCTAGAAGACTAATTCTGAGTGTCGAACATGTTAGGCATGAAGATATTTAAATTTCTCCCTAAAATGACATGTGAGAATCGAATAAGGCTCCTTCTTTCCCACTTATTCAGCTCTCTTACTATCAACTGAGCTATAAATTAATGGATGTTATTTTATCATATTAAAAATGAGATTTACTGGAAAATTCTTCGCTCGAGCTGCACTCACAAACCAGCAATGGGATCCACCAAAATAAGAAAAAGAAAAAAAGTTAAACGGACCCGTATCATTTTCTAGTCTGCAGGAAAAAAATGGTGTCACCTTTAACAGAAGAATAACGAAATCCATTAAAAATATTCAAAATAAATCTCCTTTGTTATGAAATTGAACTTTAGGAAAGGCACATAGCTTTTTTTATTAATTACTACTTATTTTCTGAGGAAATAATCATATCATGCTAATTTGTTGGTGAAGTCAAAAATTGTTTCTATTACTCAAGTCTTTAAATTAGAGTGACCACATCATAAGGAATACAAGCTTCTGGTTTTGTTCAAAAAATTTGATTGTCAATTCAAAGCATCTCCGCGTTTGCAACATTATTATTTTCATGTATTCTAGCATTGGTTTGAAACCCCATTCGTCTTCTTTCTCTCAAAAACCCCCAAAAAACTAAAAATAATGAAAATAAGGGATTCTTTTCTTAGTGGATATCATATTACCTTTGACTTGGAAGTCTTCTGCGAAGACCGCAAGAAGTCATTCTCTCTTAGAGTAAATGATGATAAGCCTCATCGATATCAAACACCCATACACCTCTATAAGGTTATATACTAACGAAAACATGTGTATCATTTTGAAGAACACAAAGTTATATCATTTTAAGTGAGACAAAGAGATAAATTATGAGAGAAAAAATAGATGATTTTTTTTTTAAAATATGAGTCTCACATCTTTGTGAGAGTGAAAGGATATAAGATTTGTCATTTAAAATGACACACCTTTTTCTCGTATAGCAATAGCTATTACCAGATCAAAGTCTTACAAAATTGTTGTGTCGTACATAACATATGTGAAAGCAACTTCCTATGCGCTTTCCTCGAATTTTCTCGATTCTTTGGCTCAATGCATATGCATGGTTCCTTTTTCTTATTTTGCCAATAAGATAAATTTTAAATTTGTCATATGCAGGGCCGCAAAGAGATGATTGAATTCAAATTAAAAAACTACCTAAGTGACAGTACTTAGTCTATATACTGTACTAGTCATATATGCTTAAAAGAAATTACAACCGAAAGCCCGACACATATCATTTGAATCTGCCACTCAATTTTATACTGGAATCATACAAGTACGACCTGAGATTCTTGAAGGGGAAAGGAAATTTCGTGGTAATTTATTTGAGAGATATATTATTTTACTTACTTTTTTTTTATGCATATCTTATTTATCACTCTCCAATATTGTTAAATCAGAATCTCAAGAAGAAAAAAAAAATTAATAAAAATTAGTTGAGATTTTGATCTAATGATATTAAAGAGTGATACACTCTTAGTGTAATTTGTAAAAAAATATGACCGGTTATACACTCTTAATTAAAGTATAACCGATCAGAGATAGTGTAGATCGTAAAAGTTTGTAAACAAAAAGTTTGTAAATATAACCTTCCACATATATATATAGGGAAAAATATTTATCCTTTAAAAGGATATAATTTTATGTCATTTTAGATCTTAATCGTTAATTTCCATCATTTAATTATTAGGATTTATTGGATCAAACTTACACGATTCTCATATAAATCACTCACACAATCTCTAAGTTAAAAACCCCATTTTATAACTATATTTAAAAAATAATGATGATGATAACAATAACAAAATAAGTGTTTATAGAATAAAAACACTATATCTCATTACAATTGCATAGTTCAATGTCTTTTAAAAAAATATATATACTATTTGATCTTAATGAATAAACATTAGGGAAAAAAATAATTAAAATCTTGACTAGATAAGTAGTTGTACGCACACATTTAACTCTTTGTGCATGATAAAATTATCCAAGCAAACATATATTATAAGGTCGACCATAAAATAGAATTTATTGCCTTGGATAGAGTTTATGGGATTGTCTAGCGGTTATGTAACTTCCTTGAGAGTATTTTAAATTGGTTGAAACTAGTGTTTGCTATGTGCATCCACTATGATAGTAAGGAAGCAGTCGAACTAACAATAAATGTTTTGTATAATGGTAAGTCTTGACATATATGTCGAAGACATGATAACATGAGGGAACTTCTCTAGTGAAATAATTGCCATTGACTATGTGAAGTCAAAGGAGAATATTGTAGATCCGCTAATAGAAGATGTAACTAGAGAGTTGATGTATAATTTGTCAAAAGAAATAGATCTAAAGGCCATTAAATGTTGATTATCACAGACAGTCTACCTTATTAAGTGGAGATCTCACAAACTAGGTTCAAAGATACAACGAAGTCATGGTTGATAGTTTAACCACTACGTGTTTTTCAAAACTCATACTCATTCCCAGTCGAAGTAGTGCAATATAGAAAGGTAAGTAATTAGGCTTTTATTGATTTCTGAATCTGATGTGTTCAGTAGGTGTATGGTTAGATACATCACAAAAAATCACCTATATGAGTGTGAAGTGAGGGTCACTTCTATGAGAATATCTATGGCCATACTCCTTAATGCACTCGCAGAACCAGGGGGTGTACAACGTCGCTATAGACACAACAAAGAGGAACAACTTCGTTCGAGAAATGATTATGTTTCCCTATTGTCTAGGTTTACATCCAAAGATCGACGGTTCAAGGCATTACGTCCACTGATTGACCAAGTAAACCGAGTAGGTCACCCTATGGAAAGTGTAAAAACTACCGATCCTGATGCAATTGTTTCTCTTTGAGCTATCACACGCTACATAAATCATCATATGCATTTGGTCAAGATGAATGCATTTCTTATTCATGGGGTCTCATAGAATTTAAATATTATGAATAGAAGTTGATTGTGAAAAGATGTGTCTTTTCACTGTCGAACATATATAACTATTCACTAGTGAACATGCACGACTCTTCACCGTCGAACATGCACGACTCTTCACTGCTAATAGACATCATTCAATATGACCAGTCATGATTTATAAATATAAATATGAAAAGAAATCACAAAAAATTGGTGAATTTTTTTGATTGATCTTCTATGCCAAAACTTTGCCAAAACAATTTTTGAAATCTTTTGCATTCATTCTGTGCGGTAGTTCAAACGAAAGTTACGTTTGCCAGTGCTGTTTGTTTGAGAGTGCCATAAAAAACAAAGGTAATTTATTTTATCCTGAGAGACAATTGTCGAGAACCTTGAGCATCATAGAGAGAGAAAAATTATCTTTAGGACAAAATGTCTAACACCGGGCTCAAATTTTCCCTTGTTGTATTTATATATTTTCATACGTTATGCTTTAACTTTGTATTATTGCATGTTTCCATTTATTGTGTGTATTTCATGAAATTATGTGTATTGTTGAAGCAATTTATCTAATACAGATTATCCCAACTCAATGATTTTAATATCACTTTTATAATAGAACCACAAAAGAACTTTATGTAATTAACTTCTAATTTGAGGGAATTTCTTGTGTTTTAAACAAATCTTTAACAATACTTCAATCTAACATATAGATCTACATGAATATTAAGGAAAACTTAATTATTTTACAAGAAACAAATATTTATCATTTTAAATGACTCATAATTAATATTTTTTACATAGTGAAGGAGAGATAATGTAAAAAGTCATCAATTTTGTACCAGAACGATGTCATTTCATCTAAAATGACAAATACTTTTTCCTATTTTATAATGAGAAATGTTATATTTATAATCTATTTTCATTTATAACATCTTACAACAATATTTTAACCGTTTATTTCTGTCAATCAAATATTATTATTTTTATAAATTAAACTTATTAATAATTATTAATTTTTAATAAATGATAATCATTGATTTGACGAATATAACAATTAAGATATAATTATAAGAATTTATGAACAAAAATAAGTTGCGAGACGCAAAAAAATCAGGCGTTAATTGAGCTAGCCTATAGTTTGGAAACTGATAATCCGAACGGTTTGTTTCTGTCATGTCATAACCGACCGCTACAACTTTTTTTATTTTAGATCGGGATTTGCATTCATCATTTGATATTACATAAAATTTTTTCTAACATATGATATTTTGTGGGGTCCATATTTTTTGAAGCAAAATAAATAAGCAATTCAAAATGAATTTCTGTAATATTACACGACATAACTCTTGTAGATCCTTTTAAGATCTCCGACAAAAACTGTCATGAACAAAAACTAAGCTTAACAGCGAAGGAGATATTATCGTGTATTATGAGAATATTACATTCAATTTAATAAAAATATAACACTTAAATTACATAATTATATATGTAGTTGAATTAAATTAAAATATTATACAATAAAATCTAAATGAAATTTTATCTACTAAGAGTATCATAAAATGTTAAAACAATTAATAACACCTTAAGAAAGTAAGCTTTTAATATTTTAAAAAGAAACATGATTATTTTATATTTATTTAAGAATAATACGTTTTAGACTAAATTTTTAACGTTGATCAATTTATATGTAATTATTTTAATCTATTATTCAAGTGAATAATTAAATTCAAATAGAAACAATGTAAGAATAATAATAATAAAATATAATTTACATTAATGCAAAAGGATTATGCTCATTTTAAATATTAAGGGTGTAAAATATAAAATTATAAATTGTCGATGATTAAATCATTTATAATTTTAATGTCCATCGCTTTCAATTAAGAAAAATAAGACTATATTCCACGTATAATGTCACTTTCAATAGGACAGCCCGTAGTTAATTGGTGCAATAAAGTGGTAATTGACTGACTTCCATTATCTGGCATATATTTACATCAAAATTAGAAATAGTCAAACCGTTTTTTTTTTTTCAATTAGTCTATTTTGTTGGGAAAAGTTTAAAATTTTTCTTTTCATTTTATTTTGAATCAATTACATTCTTATTTTTTTAATTATTTACATCTCTTTATTTTTTTCGTCCAATCTTAACACTATTATAAACTAAACTAATCTACCTATTTACATTCTTCTATTTTTTTTTGTCTTCAATCTATTTTTTTATTTAGATTATTTTTATTTTTATTTTTCTACTTTTAGTCTTTTCTGTTGCTATTGTAAGTTTCTAAGATATTTGATGTTTTTTTTTTCTTTTTTTTTTCTCTTAGACTATTTTCTTCTTTTTGATTTAGACATATATATTTTTCTTCTATTGTTATTTTTTTAGTATTTTCTGTAAATGTTGTAAGTTTTCAACATATTTGATCCTATTTTTTATTTTATTTTTTCTCCTCAATTTTTTTTCAGATTAATTTAATTTTTAACAATGTTAAGGATGAGTTTAGATGAAAAAAATCATAGAAATTTAAGTGATTAAAAAAAATATATGGATGTAATTGTAAGTGACAAAGTAAAACTATAATGAAATTTTTGAACTTTTTCATATTTTGTTTAACTAAATCATCGTTGGTTAAACATCCATAAATTGTGTTGACACAGTTAAAATGTGTTTCAAAGAATAAAATGAGTACTTCATAAAATTTAGTAAAAGATTAATAGTTTATGCAAAAATATTTCTACAGTTACTACATTTAGTCCCAAAATGACATCATTTTTTGATTGAAATCTTAAAAAATTATAAATACAAAGACTATTATAATTCTGAATTAAATTAAAATTATAAAAACATTATAATTTCCACTCAAAACGATGTCGTGTTGGGCTTACGGCAGCAGTAATCCCAGAAAAAGCGAAGCCATAGTTTATATATACTATTCTGATGTAATAAGGCTCATGATAAAATTAATGATAACAATTTATACATCTGTTATAGTTCACTCTCCTTTTCTTTCATTAATTAACAGTTAATAATTGAACTTCCATTAGTTTTTGTTATCTGGTGTAATCCTGATTCCGCTTGTTTTTCCGGTTCTAGTTTTTACTCTCTCTCCCTCTTTTTTTTTTGGTAAACATTATAGTTTTTACTTTACTTTTCATACATGTATACAAAAAACGATTCACTCATCTTATGATATGATCTATTTGATTCTTATTATCCCATAGCTAACTAAAAAAAGAAAGAAAGAGCAAGTAATAAAAAAAAACATATACAAAATAAAAAAGAAACTTATGGAATGAGCAAATCTCTATGCAATATTAATCTTGTTTACAATCTAAAATAACTTTAATAATCTATATAGACGTATCTTTTATCTATTTTATATTATTGTAAGGGGATTTCCCACTTTGTCATCTATTTTCTTTATTATTTTTAAAATCTACCGTGTTATTGTTAATTACTCACTTGAAATTTTAAAGATAAATATAAATAGAATAATTGTGAACACTTATTACTATTACTTATTGAAAAGTATTAGGATAAATACAAAAAAAATAAGAAAATTATAAATATTACCTTTTTTCTTCAAATTGTCTTTGAGTGTGACTCAAATTTCTAGTATATACTTGTAATGTAATTCAAGCATTCATTTTTTTCTTTTATCTTGATTAAAAATAAAAATAAATTAACAAGCAAAGTCAATTAATGCGCCAGTAATAATAATTGTCTTATATGTGAAGAGAATAATACCATTATGATTTTCAGATTGAGAACGACGCCAGATTTGGACAACCGGAACAAAAATTCCTCTCAGATATTGTTTTGCTTTGCATAATTATTTTATAGAATTCAAGTACAGTGTTATTATTAAACTGATAATGCTGGGCTCTCCACAAGACTAGGTCAACCCTCTCGATGATTCAGCTATTGGAAACGCGCTTTCCCTTTTACAGATTTATGATTTAAAATTTGGAAAAATATTTATCTTATTAAAAGATAATTATTTTAGTTAAAATTATTATTATTTATTTAAATTAAATTTAAAAAAAAATCTGTTTTCTTTTACCATGATTTCTGTTTCTCTCATTATAAAATACAATAATTTTAATTAAAATAACACAACTTTATACTTAAAAGGAGTTCGGGTTGCGTCAATCATTTTGCAAATTCACACAAATTAATCGATCCAAATTGAGTCGATTTATTGGTTGCAGCTCTCTTAATCGTATGTGTCTTTTTTAGGAAACATCCGATAAAATCAGATGTTACATATGCAACAAATACACGCACGCATTTCAGACTGATAATTGTTATGTTGTTGCTGTTTTGGTCACATTTAAATGTTGGTGAATCATAATCACACTATATAAGCTATGAAGCACCAACACTTCAAAGAACTTGACGTATCATGTCCGACACTTCCTGACACTCTCCGATACTCCAACACGCATTGTAGAAACTAAAAAAATGATTCAAAGGTTGCATTACGTTGCATTTTAGTTCCAATTAATAGATTTGTCGGATTACGATTATAATTTTATTGAGTTTAATATAAATATTTGAGATATCTTATGTTTCTTTACAAAATTGATGGGTATTATAAGTTTAACTTCATTTTTTTATTAAATTGTTGAATATTAAATATAATATACACTACATAAATAAAAATTATTATTTAATATCACAACGTGTCCTAACGTGTCGAAATCTAACAATTTTTAGAATTAACGTGTCGGAATATCATATCGCGTTACGTGTCCCATATCGGTATCGGTGCTATATATTATATAAGTCACCTTCCTTAAGGACCAAAGTATGATGGGCTTCATGGTTGGTGTTTATGTTAAATGGAGATACCTTTGTGTTGATGGACTTGTAAAAGTTCAAGCTCAAAAGCCTATTTATATACGAAGGGCTCATGTGTCAGCAAAGAGACCTAATTAAGTAACGCAACTTGGAGGCCCATATTGTAAGGACGTCAAGCGTATCGGCCCTATATCCTTAGATGAATTTCTGAGCTGCATGTTTGGATATAACAAATTGAAGTTTATTGTAAAAATACTATATATATCGTCCCACGAAACCACTTAAAATCAAATGTAAGTTAAAAGGTCGAAGTGTAATTCATACTCCATAAACACAATGCATAAAACGGGAAATTTCTTGGTTGGCTAGAACATACAAAGAGAGTTTTAAAGTTTTGATGTTTAAAACAAAAAAGACAAGTTTTTGGCTGGTTATAATGAAGATGTTAAGATTTATTGAGGAATGATAATGTGAATGTAGTTCGATTAATACGGATAAAAAACTTTCGAGGGCATGTTTGGTACAAGTTTTTTTTGGTTGAAATGCTAGGAAAGTGGGGTGATGAATTTTTTTTAACTAATGTTTGGGATGAGTAAAAGCAAGAAAATTTCAGTATACTGTTTTGTCCATCATTCCCGTTCTTTAACTACACATGGAAAAAAAAAATAATCTCATCACTTCCAGGGGCTGTTTGGTAGAGGTGTGTTTAGGAAAATACCAGGAAAGTTACAATGGGTATTCTATTTGGCTACGTTTGGTAGGAGTTTTCATATTAGTTGCCTGGATATCCAATTTGACTTGGAATTGTTTTTATGACCAAAATGTGTTATACTTTATCTTCTGGAATTACCACCAAAAAGGTGGTATTTGTGAAATGCCAAATGTAAAGATTTGTAATCTGATATTTTTGGACAGTTATACCCTTCCCTTTTGGCAGCGGGTCTTCATAACTAATGATGAAGAACTTCATGGTGTTAACTAATGATGAAGAACTCGGTTCATGTTTGGTATTGTTGCAATGTCTATATGGAGATTGAGAATGGAACCAATATTATCTCCTTATATATAGAAGCTGCAATTTCTGTAACTGATTGTCCTTTTTTCCTTCTTCCTGGAATGATTTGATTTTCTTTTGTTATGTTCAGGGATTTGGGATAGAGTTTAGTGAGCTTGAGGACCCATGTATTCTTCAACAAACTTACTAGGAGGATGAGGTTATCTACAAAAATCACGATCCGTAAATTTTCAAGATGAATATGTGTTTTTGTTTTGAACCGTGTCTACATAGTTAATGTATAAGGTTATTTTCGTAAAACTTTCTTATATTCCCACTAATATTTTATCATCAACCAAACAATACTTCAGGAAAATAATCAAAATACCCGGTAATATTTTCTCCTACCAAACAGCTTTTTCGTAACATTATCGGAAAACTAATATTCTAACTATATTCCTAGTAATCATGATTCCCGAGTAAAAAAAAATTTCTCTTCTACCAAACACCCCCCAAGATATTATTTTTTTCCCACCGGATGGGAAACACATTTTCACATTTTGAGACAAAAATACAATTATACAATATATCAGCAGATGTGTAAAAATGGGTAATTTTTTTATTTTGGTTCAGATTTTCATCAATATTTTACGATCAATCAAACATAGCATCAGCAAAATTAACCCAATTTTTTCGAAAAAAATTTGGCCTACCAAACACATTTTTGTAACTTACCTGAGAAAAAAAATTCCAACCATATTTCAGGAAATCTTTTTTTTTTCCTGGTAAAAAAAATATCTCCTTTACCAAATGCTCCCTTAAGACTTAAGTTGATATTGAAATACTTCATCATGCCTAGTTTTTTAGTTTTACCATCTATGATGCATGGACACGAGATACGACACAACACGACACGCCAACACGTTAATTCTAAAAAATGTCATATTTGGACACGTTAATACACGTTTTGATATTAAATATAAATTTTAATATATATAATATAATTTGTATTTAATACATATAAGAGTCCACAATAAATCATATAACCAATCAAATATTTAAATTTCATAACATAAATATAAATATAAATAATTTTTCATACTTTATTAATTTTTCATGTCAAATTTTATAACAGAAGAAAATCAATTAGTAAATTATTTCTTTTATATTTAATTAACAAAATAAAATTAAGATTTAAAAAAAAATGTGTCCCATCGTGTCCCAGCATTGACCGCATGTCGGAAAAAATTGACTGCGTGTCGAGAAAACATGTCGGAACGTGTCGGAGAGTTGACCGCGTGTCCTCAAATGTTGGCCACGTGTCGGACACGTGTCTGAGAGCGTGTCCAAAATATTTGCCTGTCCGTGCTATCTAGTTTACTATACAGATGTTTACACTACCAATATAAACAAAAAGAGGAGCGTTCTTCTTATAACCTAAAAGTTTTACAACTTATTTTTTTATCGTTAATTTTCGTCAATTATTAATTATTGCGTTACATTTATTAATTAATTATTAATTTCCAATAAATTATAACCCTTGAATTGACCAAAATCAATGGTGAAAAAATAAATTATACTAGATCGTAAAACTTTTAGATGGTAAGAAACATGCTCCTCAAATAATTTTTTTTTTCTTTTGATAAATGACATTTAAGGATGACTGTGAATTTTATTTACTACAATGAATAAATGTTACATTATACATTATTCCCTTAAAATAATCGCCAGCATTTTATTCTTTTTCATGGGGGTGTACATCAATAATATTATACACGTAAAGATAACAATCGTAATTCAGAAATAAGTTTAAAAAAAAAAAACACATTATTGAAAAGAAAAAAGAAAAGAATATATATAATAACAAAGTTGAGTAGTTACAAATGAGAATGCATTTCAAATTTAGTAAGATACTCAATGATTCATCGGTATTATGAGTTACTTTGAGAGTCTACATTATATAGTATGAGTAAATTGAAGGCTATATCTCTATATATATATATGTATAAGTGGGTTATTCAGAACTTGAGCAGTGGCGTGGTCATGATTCATGAATCATGACCAGGTTCCAACATCGCACTGGGAACAACCCTCTTGTGCAATGTCTGTTATCTGAACGCCAGAGTCATATACCACCCCACTTTTCCAATCACCAGGTAGGACCTTCTGTGCCCAAATCCATTTACCATCATACCCTGCTGTTACCACTACACGGAATTGCAATGCACCTTGTGGTACCCTGCTTGTGTCCCACACAGCCCCATGGTTTCTGCTCATGAAACTCCAGTTTGAAGATCCAACCTAATATAGTAGTTAGCCACAAAGCCAATTGTTAACAAAATTTTATTCAATCAATAACAAATAGAGATGAATGAAATTGTATTTTAATGCTGTGTAGCATACATAATGTAACCCACCTGAGCTACATCAACACCTACTATCTCAGTTTGACCCCCTTGATACAAAAATTTGATTGCTAAGTAATCTGGTTTTTTGCTTGATTCTTCTACACGGACGGCCAAATTCTGATTTTTGTAATCGCAAGGTACCCTGCTCCATTAAACCCACGCAAATACAATCAGTATTAAGAAACACTTGATTGATAAACCTATGAATACGGTGCACTATATACATTGTTGGTTGGGTACAAACACATTCGATTTTAATTATATTACATCATAACACTCCAGTTTATGCATAATAAATTAAAAACTTATGAAAATGATTATAAGAGTGTAAATGAATAAAACTTATGAATAATTATTGGGACAGTAACCATTGGCCAAAATATTTATCAGACTGTCACGCCAACAGTAGATTTTCCCAGAATGCCACGTGGCATAATTCACTACAGTGTGCAGTGAAATATGCTTGTAAATAATTCGCTACACAGTGTAGCGAATTATGTCAGCTGCATAGTCAGCAAGAATGACAAGTCAAGTAGGCACTAATTCGCTACACTGTGTAGCGAATTATGTTTGAATTATTGTCTGTTTGACACGTGTCATTACTGCTGACTGTGCAGTCTGTCATGGCATAATTCGCTTCATTATGTAGCGAATTATTTACAAACATATTTCGTTGCACAGGTAACAAATTATGCCACGTGACATTCTGGAAAAATTTATTATTGGCGTAGGAGTCTAATAAATATTTTGGCCAAACATGATCACTGTTGCATAATTATTTCCACCGAGCTAAACCATAATAAAATTTATATTGGCTTCGTATCTGTTGGTTACACAGTGGCACGGTCTTGAAGTATATAATATTATACATTACATTATCATATTAATATACACATTAGACGGTTACTGTTATTAGTGTGCCACATGATTGTCTGAGGTATACATAATATTAAATGTTGCAATTCTTTTTTGACGGTGGGCCGGTGCACTGCCCGGTAGGTGGAAAGTGGGGACAAACCAAAACCACTGGCATAGTAAAAAAAAACACCCAAAAAAATAAAAAAATAAAAAATTGCTAACAAAAAAAATTGCAGCTAAAAAAGTGATCTAAGTCTACCTCTTATGTTCAATGTCAACAATGCCAAGCTTCAAAATTTGTTGGCCCATACCCTTCTGAGCCATGGAGACGAAGGCTCTGCTGCTGAGGACAAAGTCAGTTTGATTATTGTCATTAAGATCAGTCAATGTCACTCTTGTACCTGCTTTTGTGCATAGAGTTGGGTTCTTGCATCTTATCTGCAGCCAAATTATCAATTAATAACATAAAAATGTTCATAACATCAACAAAATAGAATTTGGCTGGACATAATAATAAGTATCAAAAAAAATATGTATGCAGTTAATGCATATAAGTTATATGCATTTACTTCCAATCGTTTTGGGATTGAAAATCTTCTGCACAAAACGAATTGTGCTTACTGTAAATAACTTATCTGCAATAACCACAAGAAAAAGCAAAATTAGTATATATATGCACCTGAAAACATGCACCACAACCGGCTCCATCTTTGAAGAGGGAAGACACACCAGCTGCAAGGTGTCCATCACTTAAGCCCAGTGCCAAAGAGCCATACCCACATGCCCCCGCTGCGTATATCAAATTCATATATATAACAAATTAATAAGATCATTATATATTGTCTATAAACATATATATCTGAGATGGAAATTGAAACGAATTGATGTTAATAATGAATGATTGATTGTTACATGAAAGAGCAGAGGCTTTGGAGAAATAAGCAGCCTTGGATTGGTGCACGCAGCGATCGCAAGCAGAAGCAGATGAAGCAAGAATGAAGATGAAGAAGCAAAGAAAGAAAGCCATGTATGTAATTAATGTATGTTGTTCGGTTTGAGGTTACCTTAAATGTGGTTGCAGAAAACAAGGGAAGAAAATTGAGGTATATATAGCAAATAACGGGTTACGGGAATATATAGATCACAGTCAGCGTTTCCAAAAAGGCTCAACAATTAGATAAGAATGAAAGGGACACGTAATCAGTGAACGCGGCTGCACAAAGAAAGTTACGGGGTCACTTTCTGACTTCACTCACCGACTCTGAATTTCTATGCGCCAATCCCAAACCAGCTGTGTGCTGACTATGAGAACGTGTTTCTTTCTTATAACTGTGGGTGTGTGGCCGTGTGGGACTCCGACACCATTCTTGTGCTTTTCTCCAAATATGCATAGATGTCTATAGGTGGAAGTGAATTGAAATTTTTGAACAATTGAATTGAATTTATTTAAATGATTTGGTTCGCTACAAAACTCATTCAGTTCGGGAGTGATTCGGTTTGGTTGGAAACTGTTCCGGTGGACCATATTTTGGAAAAAAAAAATAAAAAAAAATAAAGTTATAAAATTCAATTTGGTTCGGTTCAATTCTTAAACTGGTTCTAAAAATCGATTCAGTTCATGAGCTGATTCTTTAAAAATCGGTGCGATTCATAAACTGATTTTTAAAAACTGATTATTTTAATTGCAGTTCAATTCGATTCATGGTTTTAGTTCAATTTTTTGATTATTTTACACATCTATACAAATCTGTAGTGAGTGACAGCTTAGTAATACTGTTACCTAAGATTACAAGGTTATTATGATGTTTTTGGTGCTAAAACTTTTTCCCACTTTCGGATGTTTCTGTTCTGTCCCACTTCCCTTTCCTTTTACCCTCAATGTCCTGCTACTAAAGTAAAGTAAACTCAGCTTGGAAGATACAGGAAGGGAGAAAAAAAAAAAAAAGGTTTATTGACTAAGCTGAAAAATTAAAATGCCAATTAGCTTTTGTCACTTATAAGTTATAAATGCCTAATGACTATGACTTAAAATGGCGCATTGTGAGGGGAACAATATTTAGGTCTCTCTCGTTTCTACTACAGCTGTAGTGCTGTAACATCATTCTGAGGTGTGAACCATCAAACAGCGGTGTCAATATAAGTTTTGATACGCGGGTCGACCCGTGACACGATACGAAAATTCGTATTCGAGTTGATCCGAAAAAAATTTGTGTCGAGTTCGTATTGGAAAAAAATGACACATAAAAAATTCGTGTCGTGTTTGTGTTGATATATTCGGGTTCATGTTGATCCATATATTTTTTAATTATTTTACTTTAAATTTTTTATTATTACTTTATTAATTTTTTTAATTTCAATTGATTTTTTTTAAAAAAAATTGTCAATTACCATTTTAACCCCTATTTGGCGTGTTATTCGTGTCGTGTCAACCCGCAAAAAATTCGTGTCGTGTTAGTGTTAAAGATTTTGACACGAATAAAAATTCGTGTCGTATTTATGTTGATGTATTCGTGTCATGTCAAATTCGTGTCGTGTCGAATTCGTGTCGTGTCAACCCGTTTTGAAACCCCTACCATCAAGATACCAATTGGTATTTAAAAAACGGAATCAAATTGAAAAATAAAAAACAGAAAACGAGGTGATTTGGCATGTTGGTTGATTTTTTAAAGTTGCTTCCGCGTATGGTTTCCCAATACAAAAAGGAAAGAAGCTTTAAGATAGCTAGTGGGGATGGGGAAATGATTGCTTGCTTGTTAACAAGTGGGAAATGAAGAACAAAGTTTACAACTCATATCGCATGTCATGTGTCAACAAAGAATACAACCAAACTTAATCATCTCTCTGATTCGCTACGATGTGCTTCAAAAATCACATTGTGATCTTCTTGTTTTAATGTCAGTATTATCCCCCGCTTTTTCTTGCGAAAATAACTGAAAAAACATTGCACCTTCTTATTCTTGACGGACGGGACACCTTAAGCTATTCGTATCTTTTCTTGATCGTTAGGAGGAGTGCTAAACCAACTACGGTCTTAATTTTCACTCAACTCGTGAAAATTTGGGTTTACATATTTAATATTGATTGTTGGAATGTTATTTGTATAAAAGTTCGTATGTTATTTGTATTTACATTGAATCTATGAATCTATGGAATTATAATGTTGTTGATCATATGTTTTATTTACATCAACTTTTGTTATCTTATTTTTTTTACAGGTTAAATCAGACTTTTATGATTTGCAAATAGATTAGACCACAGACTCATAATTATATTAATAAGAAGTATATGGCTAGATCAGACTGACATATTTAAACACAAACTTAACTTTGATTTCATGAGCATGCGTCTTCTCGCCGTATATTCCTAATGATAAACGGGCTTATTTAGATTGCATCAATTAAATTTTATGGGTTTCATTTTCAATCAAGTGTTATTTGTAATTGACTAAATTTAAATTCAATTCAATTACTAATGCAATTAACCTGTAATATAAATGATTATCCAAATTTGCTTATTTTTTCTATAAGGAAACTTCAATTTAATTGATTGTACATAAATTTGAAGTATAAGATGAGAACTTTTGAAACTGACCTGGCACAATATTTATAGATGTAAAGAGAGAGATTTTTCTCCTAAAAAAAATAAAACTTTCTCTCATTTCATGTGTAGGGACGAGTATACTTAATATAATTTTAATCTTATTTTTTATTATCTGTATAGTTATCATTAGATCAACTTGAAATCAAAAAAAAAAAGAGAAAAATTAATTGTTGATGATTTTAAATTGATCCAACAGTAACTAAATAGGTGGTAAGAGTACTAGTAGTAAGACTAAAATTATAGTAAGTATAACCTTCTCCTTAAACTTAATTAAAATCAACATTTTTCCTTTTCCATAGTTTTGTTATTAAAATTATAATCGTTAATTTATTAATAAATAATTGAAATTTTTATATGATGCGATTATTTGAAAGAAAAAAATCAATTTTTTTTATAGCATCAGTTATAATCTTTAAACTTCAATTTCGTGTCTTATTCCGCACATAAAAGAGACAGAGCATAATAATTTGTCAAACATTATTAAGATAATTAAATATTTGAGAAAAAAATAATTACTTGCATTTTTTTTGGAAGTTTAGGTGTTTATTTGAAATTAGTTATGTTTGACAAATCCTTCACAAATGTAATCTATTTTTATTTTATTTTAAATGATTGTATTATTATTGCAGCACTAAAATCAAGGTTGATTGATGATTAATGTCCAAATAAAAGGTTGATTTATGATTTTGTTTCTTTTTTCATTTTTGTTAGCATTTTGTGACTTACCAATTTGTCTGTTTTCTAAAAATATATATCAGTATGTCTTTAGTTGATTATAGTTTGACAGACATTTATATAAGTAAATAATTTATCGAAAATTAGGGTTTAATCAAAGTTTGGTAGGAACAAATTGGTATATGGTTAGAGAAGATAAGTAAAGTGATAAAAAAAAATAGAGACAAAATATCAATCTACACTAAAATTAATGTTATTAAATTTATCAACTCGACAAAGATACTCGATAAATCAATTAATTGTTAATATCACATATATATATATATATAAAGGTTTTTATGCAGCATTTTTTTTAATGGATATTAATCCCACACAAAATATGTATATAGT
>JAVKPL010005738.1:0-24817 GCA_032173675.1 Gastrolobium villosum | reverse complement strand
TGGGTTGGAAAAGTGGGTTTTTAAATAAAAACCCTAAACATTCTCACACACTACACTCATTCTCCCTCTCTTCTCCTTCTCAGCCGCCGCCACGCTCCTCCATTTCCTCCTACTTTCTTTCTCTACTTCCACCATGAAGGCCACCACACCCTTTATTCCTCTCATCTTCTTCTTTCTTCCATCACCACCGTGAACCATAGCACCACCAAGACACCACCATAGCACCACCGCACACCCCACCATTGCCATTCCTGACCACCGCACCGCTCACATCAGCTGCAAACCACCGTATCACCACCACTGTTCACTGGTAATCATTTTTGGGTGCGAAAATTTGGGATTGAGAGTTTGGGAGATTAAATTTCTTTGTTGTTACACTTCACACCTTCATCAATGGCTAGAGAAAAGGTATCTATGCTGGATTAAATCTCTAATGGATTAGCAAAATATTTGTGCATGCCATGTGTTTGATGTTATTCCTACATTAGAAAACTCAGGATTGTTGAATGCATGTGGAGTGTTTGATGATTGTCTCAATCTATGCATGCACAAATGATTGAATTGTTGGAACTAACTTAGGGTTAAAGATGATTTTTGATGACCGGTAAGTATGATGATGTAGATTCAAATGATTGAATTGTTTCTCTGTTACTCATTAGACCATCCAATGATTTGCTGAATGTTTGGTCAATTATGCAAATACCCATGGTTAATCTTGCATGCTGAATGAGATAAATTAGTCATCTGGATTGAGGGTGTGTGTAGTGAGCATCTGAGATATTATAAGTTGATCATATTGCCGAGTTTAAGAGATAAATTGTGACTTGATGTTTAGCAAAATTGTTGTGGATCATGTGTATAGATATTCCTGTAAGGAATTGATAAAGACTGCTAGTTACACTGATCTTTTATAATTGCTTATGGTTTTCTGAGTAAGCATATGAAAGTTTCTTGCAGTTCTGATATTGAATCACCATGCTTATCATGCTCAAAACAAAGGGCCCACTGTGTGAAATAAATCTGGGAATTCACTGCATATTTTCACTGTTGATATTAACACTGATATGCATGAATTCTATTGTGTTGGAAACTTTTCTGAGTGCAGGGTAAGCAAGTCAAAAAGACCACAAAAGGGACTGGCCCAGGCAAGAAAATGGGCGAGAGTAGTGCTGCTGGCACAAAGAGGCCTCGGACCTCTACTTCATATGTTTTTGATAGTACTAGGTTCTTGTCCCCTGAGGCTCAAGACCGGTACTATCAATGGTTTGCCCCTAAGAAGATCATTTCTGAAAGGCAAATCAGTGCTTTTATGGATAGTCATTGTCCGGTAAGGACAATAGCTGAAAGGAGAAGATAGAATAAATTGATACGATTTGCTGGTCCTAGTTCAAGCACAATTCTCAAAGAATTTTGTGCGAATGCTGATCTAGAGACTGTGGATACAACAAGGAGGAGCTGGGTGCGTGGGCACGAAGTTTCTTTCTCTTCTGAAACAATAGAGAGATTTCTGGGCACCACTTATGACTGTAACAAGGATTGCTATTTTGCTCACACATACAACAGAATGCAACCTTCTGATGAAACAGGACTCTATTGGGAGGATATGCCAGACATTGCTGAGAGAATAAAAAGCGCAATCACTCACCCTCATGCCACATGGAAACCAAAAAGTGGACATCCAGGGGTACCTGAGAAATTGGAAAGGATAGATCTAAATCCTGAAGCAATGTTCTGGCACACATTTATAAACTCCACAGTAATAGCATCTACAAACATGAGTGATGTAAATGTTGAAAGAGCAGTACTACTTTATACCCTTATGGGTGAGGAGGATTTGGATATTGCTGCTCTGTTGTCCGAAAGAATTGTCTATATCATCACCCAGAAGAAGGCTGAGATCCATCTAGCCCATAGCTTCTTGATAGAGCAGCTTTGCTTGGAGGCTGGAGTGGAAATTGATGATGATGAGCCCAGCGATGTCAAAGTTAAAAGGAGCTTACACAAGCAAATTTCAATGCTATGAGGGCAGAGTCCAGTCATCACGCCATCTGGAAGGCGTCTTGTGCCACAGGTGAACCATACCCAGTACCACCACCAGCTCCAGCACCAGCAGCAGTACCTTCTGCAGAAATGCTCCTACTTCAGAGATTGGATCGTTAGATGCAAGAGGTGACGATCGAGCAGAGGCTTATCAGGGGCATGATAGAGAGATTATGTAGTGATCGTGGGATCGACACTACTAGTTTTAGATCATAGCCTCCACCTTCTTCACCCCCAGCTGACGATGCTGCCATGGAGGATTACTGATGATCCTCTGGACTTCAGCATCATAAACACTTTTCTGAGTTCTTTTGATTATTTTGTTGTTTTAAGTTTATGTAGACAGTGTTGTGGATGGGGTTTCCCTTTTATGCAGTACCTTCTGTTAAATATCTGTTTTTGTTGATTAACAAATGTGTGCATGTCCCATTTGACAAAATGAGATTCTGTTAAATATCTGTTTTTGTTGATTAACAAATGTGTGCATGTCCCATTTGACAAAATGAGATTCTTTGACTAATATAGTTTGTTGCTGAGGACAGCAATATTCTAAATCTTGGAATTGGGGTCGCATGCTGTATATGCGAGACCTGCTAAATGTGGAACACAACAGTAAGACCCACGCTCACAGCGTGGGAATGACGCTTATGGCGTGAAGGATCAGAAGCATCCACGCTCACAGCATGAGATTGACGCTGAGAGCGTGGAAAGTCAGAGGCATCCACGCTCATATCGTGGAACTGACACTAATAGCGTCATTTGTGGAAGCCACAGCCGTGCTTTCAAGGGGCGAAATTGGAAAAAAATAGAAAAGGTTGTCTTTATAAATAAGAAGAGTGCATTTCTGAAGTGGAAACTGGTTTTTGACCTAGAAGAGGCCATCGCTGTGGAAAAGAAGTTGTCCTTCGTTCTTCCTTCGATCATTCTGTAATTTACTTTCTTGTTGAATTTTACTTGAGATCAGCCATGAATATGGTTGGCTAGATCTTCTTATTGTGGTAAGGGTCACAACCCTGAATATGAACCCTTTGTAGTTTGGATCTGATTTATATATGTTTATCTTTCTGCATCTATTTTCCTTTGCTCTTCATCTCATTGTTCTTTTAGATCTGATCATTCTAACAGATCACTAGGGTTAGGATTCACAATAGGAATATTGGGATCCTAATTCCCGAACATGAGGAAGATAGCTGTTCATGTAGACACTAGGG
Organism: Gastrolobium villosum; assembly: GCA_032173675.1. Taxonomy (NCBI): domain Eukaryota; kingdom Viridiplantae; phylum Streptophyta; class Magnoliopsida; order Fabales; family Fabaceae; genus Gastrolobium; species Gastrolobium villosum. Next base: position 21,566 of record JAVKPL010005738.1, on the reverse strand, counting down.
ATAGGCTACATGAACTGCAAACACGAAAGATTCACCGAATTGTATGTTTAACCTGAAAAGGAATCTCTAAGGAATTAGGGTTCTAATAAGGTTAATAAGGTTAAGATCGCTAAGGAATTAGGTTTTAACCGATTAAATAAAAGATGGTGAATCGTTTGATCAAAGGGTAATTCATATGTAAATTCACATTCAGATTACAAGGTGGGGATCAAACAGGCGTTCGTACTCTTACTACAATCTTTTTACAATTGTTTTTCAAAACCCTAATTTTATACGATTTGTTCATCCGTCTTTCAGAAAACCCAAAAATATGCAATTTACATTTTAGTTACTTTTCGTTTTAAATCAAAAACAATTGCTACCTCTTTTGATCCGTTCAACTTAAGGGGACTGGTTATTGTAGTACTTGGTCTACAATCCCTGTGGAGACGATACTCTACTTCATCACTTTTATTACTTGGAACGATCGGTATACTTGCCGATTTCGCAACACCACTCCATGGCAATCCTATGGTTCTTCAGCACTTCTGTCAACCTTCTTTCTTGCTCAGAAGACAACCCCTTATTAATGATAACAGGGTAAGTCTCCTCATCACCCAAGAAGATATATTTAAGAGTTTCAGGAAGCTCCCTCAACTCCACTTCAGGGGCACCATCTTCTTTTTCATCATCATTCTTCTCAAGAACCTCAAACACCACATTCTTTTCTTCCTTAATAGGAATAATATCACGCTCCTCAAGTTCTTCATCAAGCTCCTGACTAGAGGATTTTTCTTCTTTCACCACTTGTTCTAGAACATCAAGTCTAAAACAATTACCTTTGTCAGAAGATTATTTCATAGAGTCAAAGACGTTGATGGTAATGGTCTCATCATTCATCCTTAACTCAAGCTTTCCGTTTTCAACATCAATCATGGTCCGAAAAGTGCCAAAAAGGTCTACCCAGCAACAGAGGCATTTCAGTTCCCACTCCAATACCACAAAATTTGCTGGAAAGATGAACTTGTCCACTTTAACCAGGACATCTTCAACAATCCCACTAGGCCTCCTCAAAGATCTATCAGTAGGTTGAAGAGAGACCATATTGGGTTTCAATTCAGAAATTCCCAGAGATTTACAAATAGACAATGGCATCAGATTTATACTTGCCTCAAGATCACACAGGGCTTTGCCTACATCAGTATTACCAATTGCAATTGGAATGTTAAAGCTCCCTGGATCATGAAGCTTGGGAGGAAACTTCTTCTGTATTATGGCACTACACTCCTCAGTGAGTGTTATTGTCTGGCATTCTTGTAACTTATGTTTTCTTGATAAAAGGTCCTTCATAAACTTGGCATAATTGGGCATATTAGCCAAGGCTTCAGCAAAGGGTATATTAACATGCAACTTTTTGAAGATAGCAAGAAATCTGGCATATTGCTACTTCTGAGCATCTTTATTGAATCTTTCAGGATAAGGTTCCATGGCTCTCAAATATTCAGGATTCAACTCAAATTTCTTCTTTTCAGTAACAATCGGTTGCTCTTCTTCTTCACCTTTCTGAAGAGGCTTCTCAACATTAAAAAGAATCACCACTTCTTTTTCTGGCTCTTTAACCTCCTTAAACTTATCATCAGATCCCACATTTATGTTTGGCTTTTCTGGAGCTGCCACCACTTTACACTTCGAGTTGTGATAGCCATACAATCTTCCTTTGGATTAGTAATTGTATTACTAGGGAAGGTACCTGGAGTTCTATCAGCAATTTGCTTAGCCAGTTGGTTAACCTGATTCTCCAAATTTCTGATAGATGCATTTGTATTCTTTGTGTTAGCTCTAGTCTCCTCCATGAAAGCACTAGAATGTTGAGCCATTTGTCCTACTAGCTTCTCCAAATCAGAAGGTTCCTTAGACTGGATTGGTGGGGGTTGCAAATATTTATTAGACTTGAATTCAAGACCAGTTCCCTGCACTCTCCTCTGAAAATTATTACTTCCAGAAGGAAAATTCTGATTTCTTGGAATATTTTGTGGTGGAGGTCTTTGATCATACCAAATGCCATTCACCTGCACTTGTTGAAGAGGATCAGAAGACAGCAAAGAAGGACATTCATTAGATTCATGATTATCCTTGCAATATTCATAAACAACAGCGACAGCTTGAGCTTGAACACTAGAAAGTTGCATCTTATCAAGCCTTGATGTCAAATTTGCCATTTTCTGAGATAATAATTTATTTTCAGCTAGCACCACATCATTACCTTCCATCTGAAGGAGACCTCTCTTAGGCTTAGATGATAAACCTTCATTTTCATTAGCAGCCATTCTTTCAATCAGCTCAAGAGTCTCATTTTCTCTCAAAGATTTAATAGTACCACCCGCGAAACCATTCAACACCATCCGAACTTCAGGTTTACAACCATTGAAAAAGATTCTCACCTGATTACCAGCAGTCAAGTTATAATGAGGACACCTCCTCAATAAATCCTTGAATCGGTTCCATGCTGCACACATAATTTCACCCTCTGATTGAATGAATTGGTGATATCATTCACCATCTGATTATATCTTTCCATTGAGAAGAACTCAGCAAAGAACTTTTGAGACAAATCATCCCATGTAGGAATGCTTCGCGCAGGCTGCCTTTCCAACCAATTAAGAGCCTTTTCTTTAACAGCAATAGGGAACAACCTCAACCAGATTGCATCATTGGACACTTGAGGATGTTTGGTTGAGTCACATATCATCAGCAATCTGTCTATGAATCTGTGAGGATCTTCATTCTCCTCTCCACCAAACCTAGCTCTCTCCACCAATTGAATATTGGAAGACTTGAGCTCCCAATTGTTGTTGGCAACATTAGGCTGAACAATGCTCGAGTCGGGCCTATTAAAAGATGGAGTCAGAATAGTATCCATGAATGGATTGTCTGCATCATTGTTTCCTGCTATGATTTGTGGTTCTTCAGGCAGAGTCTCTAACTCATTGAATGCAAGCTTCTTCCGAGCGAGTTTTCTGATTCTCTTTTCAGTACTTGTAATCTCCGAATCAAGTGGAAATTCTGCAGTTTTGCCTCGCATACAACTCAAAAAGGAGATTAGTAGCACTTTTCAAATAAAAATAAAAATAAAAATAAATAAAATAAACAGAAAAATATTCACAAAATCCAATCTTAAAGATCAAGATTATATGATATAAGAAAAGCCAATTCCCGGCAATGGCGCCAAAAATTTGATGCTTACCGGCAAGTATACCAATCGCACAAGTAATACAGTGATAAGAAGAGTATCGTCTCCACAGGGATTGTGATCGAATATCAAATAATCGTTCTTTTTAAGATGGAAGGATGTTCAAATAGATATGAAAAATGTTCTTGATTTGGGTAAAAATAAGAACTAAAATAAAAATGTAGTTTTGGAATTTTTGTTGTGAAAAATTAAACAGAGATTAATTTTACAAAATAAGAGAAAACATTGTAGCTAGAATACACTCACCAAATGGTCCTTGCTTCTTATGCTGGATTGATTTACAATACTCATTTATATAAATGCTCAGATAATTTATCATCTAAAAAAATTAGTTAAATTCCAATCACTTGGCAATCTAACCCTTTAACCCCAATTGGAACCGTAATCCCTTAGCAACCCCTCATGAAATTAAGCAATGAACACGATAAATAAAATATCTGCAATCAAATATACGTATATTCCTAGCACGCATACAAATTGTTATTCTACTCCCTTTCAAGTTCAAAACTCCAATATTCCTATCTAGGATTCCAACCCTCAAACTACCATCAACTATTAGATTGATCAATTCTAACCAAGAAGATAGAAACTACGCACAGAGTAGAGATAAGGATAAATATATAAACGAGTAAAAATAAATAAATCTATTGTAACAAGGGTTCACATAGGGTTTGTGACCCTAATTACAATAAAAAGTACCTAGCCAACCATGGTCATGGTTGAAATATCAATTTCAACATAAACTGGAAACTGAAAAATGGAAGAACAAGATGAACAAAATCTCCACCGGAATCTCTTTCTGAGCACGACGTCTGTTTATGAGAAATTAGGATTTTCAATTCTATCTAAAACATCCTATTTACAAGCCATCTTTCCTTCTTCCAACTCTGTCCTCGTAAAAACACGATACTGTAAAATCGCAAACTGGTGCCGGACCACGCCATTGTGGCGCTGGTCCGCGCCAGATCCCTGGTCATTGGCCTGTGTAAGGTGGCGCTAACTTGTGCCAGTGTGGCGCTAAGTTGCACCATTTCTCTGGAATTTTGGCCCAAGGACATGATGCAACATGGAACTTCCACCCGTGTGGAGTCACGTCACCAAGCTTTTTACACTTTCGTAGTCTCCACCTATTCTCCCTATATAAACATCACAAATAGGTGAGAAATGTCATTGAGATGGAAAAGTCAATATAATAAGCAAATATGTATAAAAAGTGCTCTTTTATGACTTAATTCTCATCATTTTCAGCTTGGGAAACTACATCTGCCAGAGGCACATTAGTGAGAAAGCACCAACCTCTAGGGAGAAAGAACCCACCTTTGGAGAGAAAGACCCGACCTTGTCAATCCATTTTCGTGCTTGCCACTGGTTTGAGAAAGAGGGTGGTGAAAAGGCCTTGCAAGACAATTCCTTTTGGTTTTGAAGCTCTTGGGTAAACACCTCAACCTTTTTCTTTTGTGTTTCTTTGTAAAAATTATGTCTTGGGTGTGTAAAGTGGTAATTTTTGGTAACTTAAGCTTTAATGGATGAGAATATGTTGAGAACATGTTGGAAGATTGATTACATAACAAGAAAATTTAGTTAGAAGCCATTGGAGATCATTTAAACCTTCAAAATCACATTTTTATGCATTCTGTCTGATGGTAATCGATTACCATGCACTTTGTAATCAATTACCACTTGATTGGTAATTGATTACCTAGTGCAATTGTGACAGCAACGCACTAGTTTGGTAAAATCATCATATATCGGGATACAGAGCTCCAAATTGTGTGCGGTTTATGCCTATGTGAAGCTAACACATAGGCTACAACCTTGTAAAATTTCAGATCAATTGGATAAGTGGATTTATCGTGGTTTGATTTTTAAGTTGCTGCTTTGCTGTTAAAAACTCAGTTTGTAGCAACCACTTTACGAAAAATATAAAGGGAGTTATACAACTTCGGTTGAGACATATAATATGTCGTTGGAAAGATATAGGTATCTAATTTAACATAGTAAAATCTTATATTTTTTGGTAAAGAAATGTAACACCTGTTTTAAAAAGAGTAAATGTGGTTTTGTATCGAACCGGGCAATGGAGGTCATTCCTTGAAATTGTTCTTCAATGGAAGGACTCATGAACCTTTGTTAATGAATTAGGACCCTAAGGAGACCAGCGTAAAATATGTTTAGATCATATCTTAAGAATCTCATACTTATGGCTTTGGAATAAGTCTGCAGTACACTAAACGAAAAAGAAATAGAGCCCCTTTTGGCGTGAAAAGCTAGATTCTATCTTTTGACTGAATTTACATGTTTAAAATTAGGATGTGACGTTGTACGCACTGTTGCCTTGTGACCTGTTGGATTGGGTATTTATCTTGGAATGTGTTGTTGCAACAGGTAAATTTTTTGTTCTTAGGGTTAATTCTTTGTTGGTTCCACCAAACTCCGTAGAAGGATAGTTTATTGGCCTATTTATATACGATATACTATTTTATTAAATTGAGATATTGGCATAATTATATGTCATATATTTTGTGATTGAACTTGTGGTATGATGTTTTGATACATGGAAGAGATATTCCCTGGCCTGTTGAACCATGTTGCATACATCACATGATATATACTGCATTATATGGTTTTATGAGGATTAAAATATTTTTCTAAGTTTAAACTTTTTATTATTATTATTATTATGCTAGAAAGTGAACTTGCAGGGGCGGGGGGGAGAGTGATTCTTCAGGAAGGGAGTTTGCTGAGTTTGTCAAGTCTCACCCCGTTTGGGGAACATTTTTCAGGTGCTAATATCCATAAGTTGGATGCTTCTCAAGGCAAGGTCTGGCGTAAATATTTTGTCATGACATGCATGGATTTTATTTTATATGTCTGTATTTTCTTGGAAGATGATTATCATATGCAATCTATGTTGGATTATATTGCTATTTGATATGAGCATAGGGGTTGTCTATCCCACTGTTAAATAATTATGTTTCTTGTTGCTTTAGAGATTTGTATAAGTCACACCATTGCTTATGGATGTTGTCATGAGTACTTGTTATAGCCAGTTATATTATTTCATTGATGTGAGACATGCTATGCATCTATGTTTAGGATGACCTACCCTATGGATGGTTAGGCATCCTTGATAATCGCATGAATGTGTTATTGTTATTCAAATTATGTTTCTACGTAATAGGACTACGAGACACAGAGACCCTCACATAATTAAATGTTGGAGATAAACATGTAAAGAAGTGTAGAATAAAGGAGATATGTTACGTTATTTCATAAATTGCAATACATAAGAAAAAGGAAAAAGTTAATCCAGTTGTAATAATGAGGCGATTAAATAGTATAACAAATATCTTCCACATTTATTTAATTAAACATGTTGCTCTTAATACCATTGGTATGTTAATACACCGGCTGCAGACGGGGTGTTACATGTAACCCTACTACACAAGTTTTCCTAGCCATTTATGAACTAGACATGGTACCCCCAGTAGCTATTAACTCGAAAACACATGCTGTGATAGAAGGAATGAGAAGAGAAATCCTGCACCTTCGTCAAGCTTTACACAAAAACACCTTACCACCCGCCTGTATTGAAGCCCAAGCAGAAAACGTAGGACCCGTACACCCCGAACAACCCCATCCACATTTCTAGACCTTGCAACAACCTCTCGTCCTGTTGGTCGCCCATAGTTGGAAATGTCTCCACTCCACAACAACCAAGTCATTAAGTTGTTGTCCCAGCAACTCACAATATTCCAGTCGCCGCTGCCCAACAAAATTTGGTCCATGCTTGCACCCTCCCTCTAGCCATGGCTAGATATGAAGTGGCAGGCATAATCGCCCCATACGGGATGCCCTACCTACAATCTGATCCACCCCATTACTCTTCTATTATCCAAGTCGCCCAACCACAACAGGTGGCACCACTACAGATTGTGCACATATCCCAACCATCCCCCTCGCACTCTGAAAACAATGTCCAACACCACTGTAACACCCCGTATGCACCCGGATTTGTTATCATATTATAGTATTAAGCGCAACTCAATTAAATGTGGAAGCTAACTTTTTCTTTTCAATTATGACGCCATTAATATTAATCAAGTTGATTACTTAATCCATTTTCAAAATACTGTCTGTATGTAAATTGCAATAGAAGCTATCTGCACTAAATAACCTCATATATAGATGCATATCTAAATCGCGGATCTACAACACGTAGTCCGGACATTATCCTGATACATTGTACAACTCAAATCTAAATCAACAAGTCTGAAAACAATGTGGCATGGACAACCCCCATGCTCACCAAATAACAACATAATAATCAAGTCTCAATACAATCATCATAAAATGTAAAGCATGTATAATCACGGGATATAACTAGACACAGTAAGCATGCATCGATTAGTTCAACTAAGCTTTGGCCTCCTGTTGCCCGAGGTATCAACCCCGAGGTACCTGAACCTGAAAATGTGCCCCAAACGTGGGGTGAGATCTCTAAAATGAAATCCCAGTAAGACAAGGGGTCCTCAAGGATCTCTCCACCCAAGGTCACTTACATGTGTAATATAAGTTCAAAAAGTAGTATAACAATATAAGTTCAGAAATCAGTGCGATGCAGCATATAATCATGTCATGTGTGTCAACTATTCTACTGGCCAGAGAAATGCCGGGTTTACATACGTCTATTACCTACATTTAGTGCAAGACGCCACTTGCACCCACCCAAAGAATCACCCCATTGTATGTCTCCTACATACTCAAGCTTACCGTCTAGGTGGAACAACATATGCATATTATAAGGCTGATACACATAACAGCTCAACAACATTTCCGAAATCAATACATGAAAACAACATCATGCATATAAACCATCCCCCCATGGGGTATGGTGGAAGCAACAATGGCTAAACCGAGGACACGAAAGCTTACCTGTCAAGCTAAACCCTCCCTCACGACTCGGTGTCCAAAGGGTCACAAGTAATAACAGTGTCCAGCAAGGTCATAGATATGTTTTCATAAAATTAATACTATCAATAAACATATCATAGGTTTTTAGATTTAAAATGAACATTATTTCTTTTTCGTTTTGCTTACTGTGGGCTCTTTCCTAAGACACAATCACTAAACTGTCTTTACCATTTTCAACACTGCAATTTCATATCTTTACTAAATATTTTAAGATTTTACTATGTTAAACTAGACATCTTAAGGTTTCCAACGGTATACTTTATGTCTCAATCGGAGTAGTATAACTTCGATTATGTTTTATGCAAGGTGACTGCTGCAAACGGAATTTCCAGCAACCAAAATGCGACTTAAATTTTTCACTGCAATCAGACCACTTATCCAATGGCTACGAAATTTTACAAAGTTGTATCCCTATGTGTTAGCTTCACATAGGTCCAAATCTCACTCAATTTGGAACTTTGTAGCTCGAGATAACATAATTTTACTAAACTAGGTCGTTGCTTTCACACTTGAACTAGGTAATCGATTACCATACAGGGGGTAATCAATTACCCTTAATGGTAATTGATTACCACTCAAATTTAATCGATTACCACCTGTGTAGAAACGTGAAAATGCAAAATTTTCTGCATAACTCGAGCTCCAATGGCCTCCCAAGGTTCCCACCTTCGATTTACCCACAAACAGAAGTTCAAACTACCATATTACACTTAAATTAACAACCTTTTACTCGAATCATCAAAGTTTCCTTTTTAAAAGACTCAAAACAAGCTAAATTCATGAAATTTAAAAAGAAATGATCATGGTATACCTATGGGCTCAAGAACTCAGAAAGTGGCACTAATTTAATGGCTTCTATACCACCCAAATATGGTACACAAGTGAGGCCACAAAAATGATCACCAAGCTTGGCCCTTTTCCTTCAAAGGTGGCTTCTTGAAGTCACAAATGCTAAGAGAATGACTCCCTCCACACAAACCCAAGAAGTCAGCACCCACACCCTCCCAAACTGAAGCTATAACTCATAAATGACTAGCCTTTCAACCACACAATGCTAGCACTCACCAAGATATGATGTTTTGGTGAAGGAATAATGAAGAAAGATGGTTCATTGGTTGAGTTTCATGAAGAAGAAGGCTATGGAGTAAGGTGGAGAGGGTGGCAGCCAAGAGGATCAGAAAACCCACGTAGGAAGTGTGAAGATTTCGACCTAGAAATGTGTGCCCTTGTATTTATAGTCGCACTTAAGTGTAATCGTACAATATTAGCATTAATAGATAAGCTTATCATTTTAACCTCAAACTTCATATTTTGAACCTAGCCTTTTTTCTAAGATTTGTCATATTTTTATTTTAATTTTTCGCAACACTTTTTCGGTACACGTTTTCACGCCGTCGGTATTAGTTTTGATGTCAGTTCTCATTATTTCGACTTCAAACTTGATATTCTTGACTTAAATATTATTCTAGGAATATTCATAAATTTATTATAATTTTTCGGGATATTTCACTGGCACTCACTTATACCGCGAAGCAGAACCGGTATCTGCATTTTTCGTCAGAAAAGCGACTTTCAATATTATTAAGCCCTTACTATAATTATTTGGGTCTTCTCACATTTATTCTAGGTCAATCATGGAATTATTTCCTAATTTCATTATTAAATCATTTAAATTCCTAATTTAGCAGTGCGGGTTCTTACAACCACCAACCACACTAAGGTGAAGGACAATATATGCCTCCAGGCACGCCTACTAACCCCTCAGGACGTAACAAACCCCTGGTCGACAGCCTACGATTGACGCCCATACCACTCAGGTTCGAAGGCCTAACCAACGTTCCTTAATATGTTGGTGAATCTGACCCATATGAATGGGTCCAAAAGTTTGGAGCAGCAATAACTCTATGCGGAGAGACAGATCTCCTCATGTGCATAACATTCCTCACTCTCCTAGAAAGCAAAGCCCTTTACTAGTACACTAAACTTCTGACCGGATGCATATCCACGGACGACTTAGCAGCCAAGTTCAAAAACTAGTTCTCAACTAGCTGCCTAGCTCCACAGTCTATACATGTTTTAGAGAAGGTATGCCAGCATCCTGGAAAAATCCTCCAATCATACTTTGATAGTTTGGACAAAATAAGATGTATCAATTAAAGGTTTAGACCCAAAAGTTCAAGTGCACATTTTTCTTTCTGACCTGCGTTAACGGCTATTCGCTTACGAACTGGCTTACTATGAAGTCACAGACATTGATGAAGTCAAATAGAAAGCACAAGGTTTTATGAGAATTGAGGAGTACAAAGGTAACAGGAGAGAGGTTAACACAAAAAATGAAGGAAAAATTAATAGTGGCTGTGAGAAAAAAGAAAGAAAAAACACTGATGGGAGATCCACCCAAACCAAAAAATACCTGGGCGAGAAGACAAGAAAATCCATGCAATCAGACGTAACACCGAGGCTAAATATACCCATAGGTTACATGCAAGGAAAGAGATAATTATAACACCTCGTAAATTTAAAACATTTAATTATAGTTAAACTAGGATTAAAGGGTAGGATTAGTGAAAATCCTAAGTTTTGGGTCAAAATACGTAAGAAGGGTAAAACGATAATTTAACAAATATGTAACCCTCAACAGTAAAATGTTAGTGGATGGTCTCAAATGGGAAAAAAAAACCCTGAAAATAGATTCAGAATGAAAAATTTAGTGGTTAGGTAAGTTTCTGGAAATTTGATGAATAGTTTTTTATCGAATGTAAATACAACGATACAGTTGCGCCGAAAAACGTGTCAAGTGAAATTTGGGATCTAGGTTTGAATATAAGTTGGAAAAGGTACTTAGGACTAAGAAATAAAATTATTGATGAAATTTGATGGATTTTAGGGTTTTTGGGAAAACGTGCCAACGATGCACATATCAGACTAAAATAATGATTTCACCAAATGGTCAGAAAACTCCAGATTCATCTGTTCAAGTATAATTAAAGGAGTTTAGTAAAAGTTAAATTTGAGACTTTATGGATAATTTATGAATTAACTAGAGACTAGTGATTTAAGTGGGAGATTTGAAATAATTTGAATTGTGTGATGTGTCGAGTGGTACCCACCTCACTTAAGTGACTTAAGCCACATGTGAGAACACTATTCCACCATCAGCTTCCCTCCTCCTTCCTCTCTCAAACCCGCGGCCATGAGTATGGTAAAAAGGACTAGATTTTGCTTCCTTGAGTTCTCACCAAAACCATCCAAGTTCTACATGGAAATTTAAGTAAAACACTCAACAAACTCAACCCCCACCTCTATTGCTTTTGGAACCCCCTAGATTGTGGGAAAACCCTACCCATTCATACAAAAACTTGAAGATATTGCCACCACTGGAGCTTGTTGGTTGAGCTATTGCTTGGGTATTGTTCTTAGGGGTCTTGGGCCGTGATTCTTGGTAAGTTTCATTACCTATTGTTGGTTAATTATTAAGATCAATTTTCAAAACCTGAAGCTATGTGTGGCTTGATTGATGTAGTTGGGGACCTCAAATGGTTTTTATGCATTAGATAAATGTGTCTTAGAATGATGAATTAGAGTGATTGAGCTAATAAAAAACATTGAGAAAAAGTTGGTAACTTAGTGAATTTTTTTGGATGGAAGTGCATGACGTCTTTATATTGGATTGTTGTATGCTTGTGTAATTGAGTTGTGGATTAGTTGTAATAATTAGTTACATGACGTATGGTGCATTGGAAGTGTGAAAAATGAATTGAGAATCCTTAGTTATGCCTATGCATCAATTCAGCCAAGTATGTGAAATTAGGGAAAGATGATGCAAAAATCGTGTAGTTGAATGTGCGATTACTCAAATCTAGTATAAATGGGTTGTGTGATTGTGTGATGCATGTGAATTGAAAGCAATATCATTTGATGTTCCAAGAGCATGCATTCGGCCAAATTAGGGAAAAAAGGGTGTGATTGTGCAATTGGACATTTGACATGATGCTTGGAGCTTGTGGATTGCCTTTGGTCCTTGACCAAAAGGATATTAGTAAGTGATTGAATCACTTGTTTGCATAATTGATTGGATGACCAATTGGGTTGTCATAATGGTACTAAACATTGTGGAAATGACCTTTTGTGTAGGCATTTCTTGTACAAGTAAAGCTTGGATCAACTTGTGTTTGAAGCTACCTAGCTCGGGAGCTTCAAAAAGGTAATCTCTTGATACTGGGGTTAATCCATGTGTGTGCTCCACCATGCCCATTGGGGTATTGGTTGGAAGTTGTTTGATGCAATAGTGTAAGTGTAACATGATCATGCATGTGTTGTTGTTTGGGTACGTAGAGTTGTACTGTATCTCTGGCCAGTAGATAGTTGTTGTATGTTGTTGGGGACTTCCACTGGAGAGGCCTCCATAGGGATTTGCAGTTGGCATGGGGCTGTAGAGTTGTTATCCATTGAGAAGCACTCTAGGAATGTCTCGGGAGTTATAGTTGGGGGCTCCTTGAAAGATATTCCAGGGATACATTCTTGGATGATAGCCCGATGATATGATGTATGTCGTATGCCTTAGGGCATTGTGCCAGATGATTTGTATGATATGTGTATTATAACACCTCGTAGTTTTAAAACATGTAATAATAGTTTAAATAAAGATTAAAGGGTAGAATTAATGAAAATCCTGAGTTTTTGGTCAAAATACATAAAAAGGGAAAAACAATAATTTGACAAACACGTAAACCTAAACAGTAAAATATTAGTAGAAGGCCTCAAATGGGAAAACTAACCCTGTAAATGGATTCAGAACGAAAAATTGAGTGGTTACGCAAGTTTTNGAAAATTTGATGAATAGCTTTTTACCGGGTAAAAATACAGCGGTGTAGTTTCACCGAAAAATGTGCTGAGTGAAATTTTAGCTCTAGGTTTGAAAATAAGTTGGAAAAAGTACATAGGACTAACAACTGTGATTATTGATGAAAATTTAGATTTTTAGAGAAACGTGCCAACAGTGCACATATCGGATTAAAACTGAGATTTCACCGTATGATCAGAAAACTCCAGATTCATATGATTAAGCGTAATTAAGGGACTTTAGTGAATGTTAAAATTTTTTATTTAATGGATATTTCATGAATTAATTAGTGATCAGTGAGTTTAAGTGAATTTAAGTGAGGTGGCACTTGTGGGACCCACCCCCACTTAAGTGACTTATGAGCACATGTGAGAAATCAGATTTTTAGATCATCTTCCTCCTTCCTCCTTGCAAATTTCGTGGCCCTCCGTTGTTAGTGAAAAAGAAAAGCTTAAAAACTTCAAACCAACATAACTTGAGTTCTAGGGCATGGATTTGAGTGATTCCAAAGCCAAACTTGTGTAAAACCTTGATAGGAACACATTGCTAACCTTAATTTCGCATCGGTATCATTGTAGAGAGAGATCATTGGAAAAAAAGGTGATGGTTTTGAATGATTTTTGGGGTCATTGATGGTGGTTTGAGTCGTAATGATGCCTTATACCATTTTGAAGCTTGAGATGTTAGCTTTTGGTGTCAAAATTTGGTAGCAATTGAAGATGTATAGCATTCTATATATTCGTTTGAGTGAGGACTGCCCTAGGAGGCCATGTGCAGGGGCTACACATGGCTGCAACTTCCATGAATTGTTTCTCCCTCTATTCTTACTCAAATTAGGCTCATAATATGTCGAATTAAAGCTGAAGGTGTCTAATTGACTATATAAAAATTTGAGAGCAATTAGTTTAGTAAATTTTCCAGAATCGCAAAAATGGTAAAGGATGTTTAGGGCTCTGTTCGGAGTTGGCAAACAACTTTGTTTGTCCAACTTTAAATGGTGATAACCAGAGTTAGAAAACCCCAAATGAAGCATATGATTCCTTGTTGGAAAGATAATTGAGTCTAGATTAACATAATAAAAGATGAGAATTTTATAACAAGTGAGTTGCACACAGTGACTAGAAAACAGAAGCATGTAAAGTTATGGGAAAACCATAAAAGTTATATTTAGGCTAAGTGGGCTTATGAGAACCCTTAGTAACTTATAATAATCATATATATGGCTTAGATCAGTTGAAAATAATCTAAATCACCCTTGTGGTCCTAGAGTATGATTCTAAGATTTTGTAAAGTGCTAAAAAACTACATGATTAATTACATAATAAGTGAACACTTCATAATGCACTAAAGTAAGTAATTATGTAATAATTGGTCTAGACTTGTAATGAGCATATTATTGGCATGGAAGAATGAAATGTGGAATCATTAAGTGAATGATTATTAATAATGTAAATGATTCCTTCTCTGGGTTTGCCTAGAGAGCTTGGCACTTGAGAGTGTACTGGAGCATACGTATTTGACTGTCGGAGTTGGGCTATTGATAAGATCAGTGAGGTAAGCTCCTAGTTCTAGTTGACTCCTCTCTCTTATGGCCCCACTATGATGGTGGGCATTATGGTTGTATTGTATGAAAGTATATGGTATCATATATATGTGCATTCATTCACATTCATATAGATGTTATATGATCTTGATGTTATGATGATGCACTGATGATATATATTATGAGGATCCTGGCCAGTGATCATGGTATATAGGCTACCTATGACTTGACTCTGGGAGCTATTTCATACTGAGGTTGTGTTGACTGTCTATGGCTTGACCTTGGATGTCACAAATGTGTAATCGTCTATGGCTTTGACCCTGGGGTTACACAAGGATGATATGATGATGCTATGTTTATGCTGTATACCTGCATTATATGCTTTATATCTGACTTGTCATGCAGGAAGTAGGCTCAGGGGATTAGAGGATCCTCTATGAATCTTGAGCTTACTGAGATGTTGTTATCTCACCCCGTTTGGGGACATCATTTCAGGTACCCAGAGTAGTGGTGATGCTTCTAGGGGCAAGGCCCCTGAATTGGAGTTGTTGATGATGCAATTGATTATTTTATATTATGTTTAGACTTTATGATGGCATGTAGATTTGTTAACATGCTTAATTATTGTATTGAGATTATGTTATGGATTTATTTAGGCTCATGATTGTATCTTTAGAGCCATGGATGATTTACTGATGTTATGTTTTAGGATTAATATAGACTTGATGTATGCATTCAATTAATTTGAGCATGGAGCCTTATTGTTTGTATTGACCCATTGAGGGGATCGCAGTCCGTGTGGGACTTGCAAGCTATTTGTTTAAATTATTGTATCAATCAGGTTAACTGTATATGTGGGACTATGTTCCCATGTATCCGAAATGTAGCCGTTATGTTGTCTGTGAGACTCCGTCAGGAATGACACTTGATGTCATATCATGATGGTCAATGGCCATTGGCCACTAATATTGGCTCATGGGATTAATTAGTAGATGTATGCTTAGATTTACGCTTTCGCAGTATCTCACGTGAACGTTTTTAAAAATGTTTTCATAAAATATTTTGGAAAAAGTTTACTCATATTTTTATAAGACGCTTTAATATTCCTTTAAGATACAGTCTTTCGCTGTGTACGCTAATATGTTAACAACCGGAGTACTATGGGGTGTTACATTTACCTTAATATAGATTCCTCCTAGCCCCATTTCCTTGCTCCACAAGAAAGCTCACAAACCAATACTTTTATAAACAAATGCCACAATCCTTTTGGTCAAGGACCAAAGGCTCTTCAAGAGAAGCTTCCAAAGTTCAATCCTCTACAATGGGATCCAAAGTTGTTAACCTACAAGATCATACACACGTGATCATCAATAAATTGTTACACAAGTTACAAATAAAACACAATAATATTCCTCCCAAAATAACCATGCTCTCGGCCTTAACCAACAAAACAAGCAATCAATTTGATTTAATCATCAATACACCATCACCATCCTACTATATTACCAGTTAATCCATCATCCAAGCTTCAATTTCTCACTACACAATTTTCGCCTAAATTACCTACACATGGAGAAGACACATACCAAGAAAAGCCAAAGATATATTCATGTAATTCACTTCTTTCAAGTCTTCATTTAACTCAACCATTTATTACTCCAACAACCCTCAACTCATTCCATTATTCAACATTAACTCATTCATTAAATTCATCACTTTTCCATCATCAAAATATTGTCTAAGTGTTAACAACATAGCCTTAAATTTTTATTAGCTCTCTACCATTTGTTTGTCATAACAAACATAAAACTCCAAAGGGATATAGGCTTTTAATCTCTCCAACAACACATCATCCAAGAACATACCTATTTTTCAATCCATATGAAAACTTAATAAACGAGTGGAATTACTTAACACCAACAACCCAAGAATGGAAAGGAAGAAGCTCTTCAAGCTCCCATGAGCTCCAATCCACCATAAACCTCAAAAACCTCAATCTTTTTGCAATTGAAAATGGGTGATATCTCCCTATAAAGTGTATCAAACTCGAAAATAAAGACATAAATGGATTCCTTGCGAAATTTTAAGTGAGTTAGGCTTTGGAGTCACTCAATTTGGTGGCCAAGAACTCAAGTTACGATTTTGTGAAGCTTTTCCACCTCTCCAACAATGGCCTCCACGGTTTGCACAATAAGGAGGCGGATGATTGCTGAAAAATGGGTCTAAACATGTGCTCTAATTCACTTAAGTGACTTCAAGTGGGTCCCGCCATGAAATGACTAAAATACCCCTTATTATTTTTATAACACCTCGGAAAATTAAATGTGAATTTATGTGATAAAATGTGGGTTTAAAAGGGAAGGATTAGTGAAAATCCGAGAATTAGGGCCAAAATGGGCTAAAAGGGCAAAATGGTAATTTGCCAAGAACGTAAACCGAGGCATGAAAAATGGAGTTAGAGATTTAATATGGCAAAAATAATGCTGGAAATGGAATCAGGACGGAAAATTGAGTGAATAGGCAAACTTGGGAAAAATTGATGAATAGTGATTTTTAGGTGTTAAATACTGCGGTACGAGTGTACCGATAAGTGTGAAATTTTTATGAGAATTTTGAGGAAAGAAAAATATGACATGGACTGGAAAAATATGTAGATTAAGAATATGTGATCATAATTTTTATCGGGATTAAAGTTAGATCGCGTGTGGGACCCGTGGGATCAAAACCCACTTAAGTTCCCTCACTTCTCCCCTCACTCTCACGCTCTCTCTCTCCTTCCTCTTCTTCTCCACCGTGAAATCCCCCCCCCCCATTTGCAAGAACATGTGCATTTCTTCTCCTCTCCACCATTTCTTCAATTCCTCACCAAATCACTTGATTTTGGTGTTGAAATCTATTGTAAACAACCTTCCAAAGCCATTGGTAACACTTAGAAGCCGTGAAATCATCTCCTTGGGGCGAAAATGGACAAACTCAGATCCGACCCCTTTGGTGTTCTTGGAGTTTTTGGAGTTTTTGGATCTCTTTTGGATTGATGGAGCCTTGGTGGTGTTCCTACACTTGGTGGTGAGTATATTTGTGGTATTTTTATGGTTGGATTCATAGATCTAGGAATTTATGCTTTAAACCTTTGATTTTAGATGTGTGATGATAGAGAGCCCAAATGAAAAAATGCTATTAGATGAAAAGGCCTTAGAATGATGCATGAAAGCTAGAAATGCTATGATAAATTTTGGTGAAAAAGTTAGGTTTTTAACTTAGGAAAAAATTGTGGAAATCTCATGAAAATGGGTAAGTGATGTAATTGAATAATTGAATGATGGACCATTGGAATAGATTGATAATATGATGATATGATTAGTATGAGTGTTAAAATGAATTGAAAAGCCTTGGGGCATACCTTTTGGAGGAATCCGAATTATGATGAAAATTGAAGAAAAATGATATGAAAATGATGTTTAATTGGATGATAGTATAGTGTGGTAAAATGGTATGAGAAGAAAGAATGTGTGATTCATGGTGTAATTGGTAAATCAACCTATAAAAGAGATTGAAGTAAAATGGTATGGAAAAATAGCCTTTGGCCTAGGTGATTTAAATGATGATTAATTGTGTAAATGAATGGTTGACATTGGATTTGTATTGATAATCATGTTGTGGATTATCTAGGTTGCCTCTTTTGGACGCTTTGGAAGCGGGTAAGCTTGGAGCTTACGTTTGGAGCATGGGCTCGGTATTGAGGTAACCATTGGAACTGGGGTTTAGCCCTTGTGTGCTCCACCACACCTAGTGGATGGTTGTGGTTGGATTATGTGGTTATGACATTGTGTGATTGTGTGCTTGTATGCATATTGCTTGATTTTGTGAAAATTGTTTGGTCACTGGCCAGTTGACGTGTGTTGGTTTGGACATCCGCTGGGTTCGTCCTACGGGAGAATGCCAGTTGGAATGCCATGGTGTTGACTCTGGGAGCGACATCAGGATGATCCAAGCGGGGGACGTCCGCCGGATAGGGCTCATGAGGAGTTCCGGTTGGGTATTGCCATGGAGTCGTCTCAACCATGGGAGAGGCGCCAGGACTGTCTCGGGAGTTATATGATGGAGTCCTTGAACATGAATCCATGAGTGGATGTTCTTGGGTTGTCTCCAGTTGATGGGTGATATTGCCTTGCTTGCATATTATATGATGTTGTATTTGCACATTGAGTGAGCCATGGGGTGGAGAAACCTCCAGGGCCCTTGGTTTACTGAGATATATTTATATATCTCACCCCGTGTTGTGGGGCATCATTTCAGGTTAGGTTGAGCCTGGAAGAGTGGAGCATGAGGTGCATGTTGGAGGCACCATGTGATGAGCATTGGATAGGGACACATCTTGCATATGATGTATGCTTTAGAATTAGGTCATGAATCTATGCATGTTGAAAATGCCATGCTTAGTAAGCTCATGAACTACATGTTAGATTCTTCAATATGATGTATATGTATAACTTTGGAACCTATTGTATATTTGAGTGAGCATGGGACTTGTCCATTGCCACATTCATTGTAATTGAAGTCTTGGCAAGAATGTTGTAAAATGGTCCATAATTGTTGTAAAATGGCCATTGGATTAAAGACTTGTAAATGATCCTTATTTCATGAAAATGCATGTTTGAAGGGCCTAGAGCCTTAATTATAGTATGTTTAAGTGTTGTGTGGAGTATCAAGGGGTTAGGGATGGATTACACAACCCTTTTTGGGGCTTAAAATGCTGTAATCTGTCATTTTGCTGCATAGTAATCGATTACCCAAGCATGGTAATCGATTACCATGCAACAGGGGACGAAAAATCAGCTACTGTCTTCACTGGTAATCGATTACTGAGGCTTGGTAATCGATTACCATGTGAGGTAATCGATTACCCAAGCTTGGTAATCGATTACCAGAGCAGAGGAGGTCAAAATTTGGCTACTGCCTCATTTTTGACAGGTGGTAATCGATTACCACCCACTGGTAATCGATTACCACAGTGCAATTTTTGAAAATTCAGGTTTTTCTTGACTTAAAGAAAGGGGCATAACTTGGTGGGTAGAACTCCAAATGATTCGCGGTTTGAAACCACGCGTAGCTTATGTAAAGGGCTAGAACTTGGTAAGAAATGATAATAAGTTGATGGATTTAAAATGAGTTGAATAAAAAGAAAAGTTTAGTGTTGTTGTTAAGCTAGATGCTTCCGCGTATTGCATTTACAATTATAGTGTTGTTTTAATTGATTACGGAAAAGGTTATGGATATGAAAAGGAATAAGAGAAAAAGATAAAAGGAAAAAGTTTGCCCGTAATTTAATTAACCAACTACTGTGATTGTAACTGCGCTTAATATCATAATCAATGTTAACAATACCGGTACGTAACGGGCTGTTACATTTTATGGTATCAGAGCAGTTTCTTTAGGGAACTCTGATGATTGTGTAATTGAGGTGAGTGCTGTATAGTTGTACGTAGACTCTTATTGACTGCTACACATGTGATTCCTTAGTTTGGGCCTGATCAACCCATTCCTTTGTGTTCAATGTGTGGTCAGTATAAGATGCCTTCGTGACAACCCTGGAGCACCAATGCCAGTCCTTAGGCTAAGGTGGTGGGTGCAGTGTTGACTGCCCACGGATGGATATGTTAGTGAGTAAATTTGATGTAATTGAGGACTTAGTGAGAATAAATTGTGATACTGCAATCGAGGACTTAGTGAGTTAATGGTGTTATGAATTGTTGTATAATGTGGTAGTATGATTGTATAATGATGATTTATGCAATAAAAATTTATGGTGCTATTGGATTGTTGTAACTTAGTGAAATTGGTGGTAATTGATGAAAATGTGAAATGTAAACATGTATTGTACCGAATAGAAATAAAGGAAGGTGTGCTGGTATATGTAAATGATTGAATTGAGTTGATATTGGT
Organism: Gastrolobium villosum; assembly: GCA_032173675.1. Taxonomy (NCBI): domain Eukaryota; kingdom Viridiplantae; phylum Streptophyta; class Magnoliopsida; order Fabales; family Fabaceae; genus Gastrolobium; species Gastrolobium villosum. Next base: position 1,034 of record JAVKPL010005738.1, on the reverse strand, counting down.
ATGGTGATGTTGGTAGTCTTTCCTAAATGTATGGGAGCTAGAACAATTGAGTATAGGTGAGGACTAGTGGTATGTCTTTGACATGGTGGGGAATTGGAACCCCGATGAATTCATAGAAATTTGAATGTGAGTGCTTATGTGTAATGTTGGATACCTTATGGTACAATAATAAGGTTATAAGACCCTTGAAGAGGGCATGTATATGGATGACTTAATATGCTGGGATGTAGAAATAAATTGAAATTTCCAAAATTTGGATTGAGGATTGTGAGTAACTTAAAAGAACTATGGAAATGATGTGTGGGATAAATCAAGGTTGAAATTGGGACTTTAGTCCATGATGAGGTAATGATTGGTTAGGTGTAGGTGAGAATGTCATATGTATAAAAAGTAAAATATGAAAAGTTGAGGAAATTGCCATGTAAGGCATTGAATGAATTTGATTGAAAGTATGAAGGTTCATAATATATTGATGATTGGACTTAACAAATGTGGGGTGATAAAAATATAACTGAGTGTGGTGTAGTAATGGTACCAAGATGCTTCCATAATGTTGGGTAGCATTGAAATGTTAAGGTTGCGGCCTAATTATATGTGGATAGTAATCCTGTGATGGCTAAGTGTTAGCATGTATCTTTGTATATATATATATGTATTGTGAAGGCCGGGGTGCCTAAATGTGTGTTATGTTGTTTTGAGTTAGTAAACTCTATGGAAAAAGAAAAATTATTTTCGGTAAAAAGTAATGATGTAAGTGAACTTCCCTATGAGGGGAAATGTTGAAGAGGTTGTCTCTTTGGAGTGTCATTGGATGCTCAATGTGGTATGGGATTCATGATGGAGTCCCGGTGTGCAAGTTAAACCATGGCACACATGTTGGTAATAATGTGACAATAAGAAATTGTCCTGGGTTTCCCTTGTGGATTTAATCCTAAGAGGTGTTGCTCTTGGAAGTCCCAGGCGAGCGCTGCTCGAAATTGAAATTTATCTGGTGGTCCTGATGCACTGAATGCATGGACGGTTAAATGAGGACA
>JAVKPL010005737.1:0-24431 GCA_032173675.1 Gastrolobium villosum | reverse complement strand
AATATCATGTCATAGTAGACACATTGAGTATCTTGGTACTCACCTATTTTTCAAAAAGGAAGAGTCCTACACCTTTTATGATATGTGAAGAGTTTATTTTCTCATTCAATATAAGAAAAATAAACCCCTTTGTTTTGTTGTGTGAGTATGGTATAAAAAGAATTTCTGCAAAAAAAATGTAAAAATATTTTGATCCAATTATAAACATAAGAGAGAAAAATATTATCACGATCCATTTACATTTATGTGAATGTAATGGAGAAGTTTTGTCGGCAATAAATCATAAATATTTTTTCCTTTATATAAATAAAAAATATACATAGGTTAAATGTTTCTATCACACTCATATAAAAATAAAAATAAGTGGATCTCATTAATATTTTCATCTTCTATTTACAATGGGACGCACTCACTTTTAAGTGGGTACTCGCATTTCCTTCTAAGTCCGACTTTTAAAAATTGATTAGTCAGTTTATCCATTAAATTAAATTTATTAAAACAATTCCTATCTCACAAAATCTTCTTAATATTAAAGTCAAATTTATTTGTAAGTTAGACTCGCCCTTCCTTCTAGTCCAACTTTTAAAAATTGATTAGTCAGTTTACCCACACAAAAAAATAAAAATTGATTAGTCATGACCAATGATTATATATATATAAAAAATATTTCTGATGTTGCATGAGAAGCTTTTTCTCATATTAGGGATAAATTTTTCTCATATTATATGAGAAAAAATTAATCTCCAACATTCACAGAACAGAAAAAAAAATGAGAGAAAAAAATATGAAATGAACTCCACCTTTAAATTATGCTACAGGAAAAATATTTTCTTTATGTAAGATATTAACCCAATTATTATTGAATGTAAAGGTGACGACGTCAACGCGATGTAGCGGCGGTTATCTGCTTTCACTTATTCTAATGTTTGCCTCATGAATTTCTGTCTCCATCAGACAACAATGTCTTTTATTTGATTAACTTTCTCAGTTTTTTTTTCTTTCGCTTTATTAAACTTAGGATTTTCATTTCCTCCTTTAACATAACACAACAAATTTTCCTATACATACAACATTTTGTGGGATCCACACATTTTAAAATAAAAAAAAAATATGGCACACAAAATAAATCTCTATTACATTATATAATCACTTTTCCTACAATATAATAATCATAAAATCCTCAAACTTAAGGAACGCCAAATAAGGCTGTATTGACAAATTAATTGGTGAAACTGACAAAACATGTACAGCGCAGCCCCAATTGACAACACTTCAGATAGGGCTGGCAATACGGGCTAGCCCGTCCCGGCCCGTCACTGGCCCGCCTAAAATGGGCTGGCCCGCCCCGGCCCGTTTTGACAAAATGGGTTGGATTGAGCAACCTGACTTGTTTTATGGGTGGGTTGGCGGGCTACGGGCCAGCCTGCTTAGAATAAAAATTTTATATATAAAAATAAAATACAAAAAATTAAATTCTGCATAAAACACATAAAAAAATCTACATTAAAGCATACAAAAATTTGCATAAAATCTTAATGTGCTATGAAACCAAGAAGATCAGTGTATAATAATATACATATAAATATGCAACTTTCAATCCAAAAATAATAATAAAAATAAAATCATATCAATGTAAAACAGAGTAACAAAACAAGTAACAAAGTGTTGTATGAGCAGTCTACAACAATTCAAAAAAGCCACTTGCATGCAGAGAAATCTAAAACACGGAGCTACATAACAAGTAGGTAGCCTAATAAAAGAAAGAAAAAACGAGCTTGGCGGACTAGCCCGCCCTGTGACGGGCCGAGCCCAGCGGGCTGACGGGTTTGGCGGGACGGGTTTGGTGGGCTGGTGGGTTGAAAAACTCAACCCAGCCCAGCGGGCTCAGCCCATTTTGACAGCCCTAACTTCAGACATACCTAATATTTTGCCTTCTTGTTCTTCATTTGTTGTACGTGAGTTCACAATAATTTTTTTGTACTCATTATTTGGCGTTTTGACCAAACACACGATCAAAAATATTGTATTTGTTTAATTTTTGTTTTGCAAATAATTTATTAATTTAATACGAAAAACACTAAACATGGATATTTTGCACATCACCCCATAAACAACTTGTCCAAAATCCAATGCACACCGGTTGTAATTTGCAAGATGTGTATTAGTGCCATGTACATTTAAGTCATGCTCATCTCATACACGTTTTGTAGAGCGCAGCATGTGATAAGCACACATTAAAATTTATATAAGTTATACATGAAGGTGATGTGCGAATTACACGAGAACACTTCCCATGTATTACTTTTCGCATTAGATTGATAAATTATTTGATTTTTGAATTAATGAAAAAAAATGTTTCCCTTTAACATTAAATAGGTAAAAAAACCTCATTATTTAGAAAATTTTAAAACGAAACCAAAACTTATAAATTTATAATCAAATTTTATAATTTTGAAAAAAAAAATCTAGGAGTTTTATTTGTAAGATTAAGAGCATGTTTGGAGAATTTATTTTAAGTTAAATGTTACTTTTATGCTAAAGTTAAAAAAAAATAATAAAATAAAATTAAAAAATATTTGATAATTATATAAAGTTGCTCTCAGAGTTTTGAAAGGAATAGATAAAATGATTTATTATTAAGATAAAATTTATAAATTATAAGAATAAAATCTTAAAAAATATAAAATCTCTAAAAAACTGACATACATATTTAAAAAAAACTTCTATTGAGGCTTTTAACTTTTTCTTTTTTCATTTATTATAAAAAAAAACTCTTTGTTTATCAAAAAAAAAAAACACTCTTTTTATGATATGAGTTTTTATAAAAACATGTTTGACCAAGTTTCTTCTTGGGTATTAAGTTTATTTTCAAATAAAAAATAAAAAATTAGGTATTGAGTTTAAATAAAATTAATCATTTGATCAATTATAATTTGAGTTGTGAAGGTTTTTTTTTTTTTGGAAAAAATGTTAACAAGAGTAATTTTAGAAATTAAATTTATTTATGTGAAAATAACTAGTGCTTTTATTTTTATCAGCATTCTATTTGGTAATTTTTTTTTTAAATGGAAGGTTTTTCTTTTGAAGTCAATTCAGTGCTGGTGTTTTGGGTCTTTTGCTACGGTTAATTAGTGTGGAACTCAATATTCCAATGGGCTGAAAATGTATTAGCTTTACTTGAAAAAATTAAAAATAAAAAATGTTCCACAATTTTTATTGAGATAGTTTCTATTGTAAGACCCATTCTTGTTATTAAAGTTAGATGTCACAGTGGTAAGCTGAATATTCATTTTGCCCTTTGAACTTAATGATATAATTTTATTTTTTTTGGTGAAAACTTAATGATATAATTTAATTTTGTGGTGTATGGGACAATTAATTCAAATTTAATCTAATGATAGAAAAAAATAAAGATAAAAAAAAATTAAAGTGATTGACAATATAACCGATCCTTAAACAATAATAAAATTGAATTGTTATAAAAACATCATACTCCGAGAAAGATAGTGTATGCCTTAAAATACGTTAGAATTTCTTATTTTTGTTCTAGGGTGCAACAATGGTGATGTCATGCAAGAATATAAAAATTATAAATTGCAACTAGATTTAAGCAATTAAATGTAATATTGAGGGATGAGACTGATGAACTACCAATCTACTATTATATAACTTCCAAATGTATCCATTCCATTGTACAATAAGGAAATAGAGAATTCAAATAATTAAGCAAAGAGTTCCACTTTCATAAATCTGGAATCAGAAAACAAAACAAGACTGTATTCTTTGTCGACCACAAACCCTTTCATGTATTATTATCAACAATAGAGACAATAAAAGCTCGCCACTCACGAGATGCATTATTAGTCGCCATCATGTTACTAATAAGTTTGGAGAACCAAAATTTTAAAATTTTAAAATAATTAGAACCCATGCTATTATTGGTAGGCATTAATTCAAGGGAATTTACCTTAATCGCACTGGCCCCTCCAAAATCTTATTAAATAATCGACTTTTACTATAGTGACAAGGAGCATAGACACGAACGAAGTTTAAGTTTAATTTTCATAATTCATACATTGAAAAATATCTCTAGAGTCACTTCTGATAAGTTATCTGTATTTATTCTCAAAATGATGTTATTTTGAGATTGAAAAATTAAGAAATTATAATTATAAAGACTATAATAATCTTGGAATAAATTAAAATTACAAAAACACATGATTTTCGACCCAAAATAACGTCGTATTAGGCTATTAATATGAGCCCATATAAAAGATGTCTACATTCAAAGTCTTCACCATTAAGCAAAGTTTTGGTCAACAAAGGCTGCTACCTCCTCTCCATCTCCCAAACTTATCTCATCAAGTTCCTCAATATTAAATACAACATTTCAACAAGCTACTTCTGAATACTACATTTCCCTGTATACTTCGGCACCAAGACATCTCTGCAGACTGCAAACATATCTCCCAGCCACCTACAAGAACCAATGAAAAGAGATGTATGCATTCACGATGAAGAAAGTCATCCCCCAAGCTGATCATCTCTCTACTATAAACACATGTGTTAACCCAATGTACACATGTTCTTCTACAAAATAAAAACCTGGGCAAAAAAATTAAAATATTACTATTTTAATAAATAATTACGAATACATAACAGTTTCGTAACTATCTACGAATCTATTGCAGTCCTTCACGCCCAAATTAGGCGTGACTTCCAAGGCATTCACGGCTAATTTAGGCGTGAATCATCTGGTGTTGACACGTGGCAAAAAAACAGTCAACTTACGAACCGTAAAACTTCGGAAAGCCATAACTTTTGACTCGGGTATCCGAATGAGGTAATTCTTTTTTTGATTCCACATAACTTTCCGAGATCAACGCAATGACATTTCATTTGATATATTTTATCTCTTAGAAATACAATTCAAATTTGCAATAATTGTATTATATAGTGTATTACAAAAAAATTTAAAAATTATTATTAATAAGAAAAATAAAATAAAGATTAAATTTGTGATTTAAACTCAAAAATTAATTTGAAAACCTGTATTAATAAAGAAAATAATTAAATAAATATTCTAAACACTTGGTAGAATATTATATAAATTTGTATATAATTTAATAATTAAATAAATAACCTTGTACACTATTTCTTTCAAACACTTGGTAGAAGTATATATTTTAATATGACATTAAGTATCGTTATTTATAGATGAGTTAATCCACTTTGGTGCCATCTTTATAGTATCATTGTTGCAAATTTGAATTGTGTTTGTGAGAGATAAAATATATCAAATGAGGTGTCATTGCGTAGGTCTCGAAAAGTTATGTGGAATCAAAAAAAATTACCTCATTCGGATACCCGAGTCAAAAGTTAGGAACTTATAAAATTTTACGGTTAAATTATTAATTTTTTGTGGCACGTGTCAGCACCAGATAATTCACATCTAATTTAGGCGTGAATGCCTTGGGAGTCACGCCTAATTTGGGCGTGAATAGTCACGCTCAATTTGGTCGTGAATGACTGCAATAGATCCTTAGATAGTTTCGAAACAACTATATTTTTGTAATTATTTATTAAAATAGAAATATTTTAATTTTTTTTGCCTAAAAACCTGCTTGAACCAAATCTGACTTGAGTGTCGGAGTGTCTTGCAAGTACACCCCCACCTTGTTCCTTTAAAGATCCATGGGTTAAAACTGCTCCAACTCAAGGCTGCTCTGACTCGAGGCGATTCTAAACTATTTGTATAGAGGAAGATTACATGGTCAACTAAATTGTAAAACTGGTTCTGATCAACAACGACTATTGATCATGTATTAAAAAAAAATCCATTATCCGACTCTTGCAATAAAGGACTTTCTTATGTTAATGTAAAGTTAAATTCTTATTTTTTTTGCAGCAAATACAATCAATTATGGGATCCATTAATTTTAAAAAAATAAAATAAAAAATGGTGATGGGATGATTTTTGTATCTGCTGCAAAAAAAATTTACTTTGTAGTAACATAAGGAAGATTTAACCCTATGTTTATTTATATTCAAAATAGTTTCATTTTTTATTTCTATTATAATTTAGTATGGCACCTTTAATATTTTGAAGTTCCTTTGAGCCTTTGCATGACCCATTTTGTACCAAATTTAATTTGTAAGATTATGTAAATAAATGTTTTTGGTATAGCTTTTTCATTGTAAGAAATATTTCTTTTTTCAAATTATCAGTTATTATAATATATTATTTTTGGAATTTTTCATGAGGTATATTTTAAATAAAAGTACCTTGAAAATTTAGATTATGACATTTTGCATTCTCCCTAGAGAGTTGTTATGACGTTTCGTACCTTGTCGTTATGTTTATTCTGATTTTTTTTTTTTACTGAATTGAATGTTTTCTCTTCAACTATTTAAGTGTAAAATTTGTTTGGGAATGCTGTTGTTTTGAATTCATTGACCGGTAGGGGTGTTTTCCCATCTTATTGACTGTATCAAGATTTTGGAAAAGAGAAAATTAATTTCGGTATAAGAGTTTTCAAGGATTACTATAGGTACTTATAATCAAAGTGAGATTGTTTATATTGGTTTGTGAAAATTTATCTGTAAATTTGAGGAATGCATATGGTTATTTCATGCAATTTTTTGCCCAAAGGGAGTGATTGTATGTTATAACTATGAACTTGTGAGCTTGCTTCGGATTAAATTATTGAAAGTGCATTGATCTATGTGATCTGTCTGTCCAAATGAGACATATCTCTTAAGTAGTGTATGCTCACCGAGTAACTTTTTTTTGAGGTTGTAGATGAAGTTATTAGATGTTCATTGGTCTTGGGATCTATCTGCCCAAAAATGTTGAATTTTCAAACTTGATGTTGTGCTTATTGACTAACTCATCTAAGGTTCTGACATTGGTTTGTGCATTTTGCCCAAAGAAAAATTTACTATTATGTTGACTTTGTTATGACAACCTATTGCGTTCATTGATTATCTCATCTGAGGTTATGGCCTTGGTGATAACCTTGATTAGTGCATTCTGCCCAAAGAAAAATGTACTATTATGTTGGCCTAATTATAATATATTGCCCTATAATTTATGGGTTTTATGATTCTCATTTAACATGAGAATTCGATTTTTTCTACACACCCTTCGATTTTCGTGCTGATATTGGTCTCACATATAATTTTTTCTAACACATGGGTCCCACATACTTTTTATCTCTACAATATTCTCATTATAAAACTCATAATTTATTCTAATGTATTCCTTTTTTTTCCTTAATAATAAACCTCTATGCTAGTTCCTTTAAATAACTTTGATAACATGTTTGATTCATTTTGAAATCAGTATCTTCAAATATTATTTTAATTTTTATATACATAAATATTTATTTAGAATTATTTGCTCTCATTCATATTTAATTTTGTGAGCTCTTATTCATGTTTAATTTTGTGAAAAATATTTATGATCTTTTTTTTTCTAATTTTAATTAATGAAAAATTATTATAGATTAAGGTGATTACAATGTTTAGGGTGTTGGTTTAAAAATAAATTTATAAAAAAAATTTAGTTCTTTAAGTAAGGTATGGAGCTCAAGAAAAGTTATTCTCGTAACAAGTGATGACAATTATGATAAAAAAAATATATTAAATAAAACAATATAATGAGTTATTCAATTGTTGTGAAAAATAGGTATATTAGTACATTACGATAAATTCAGTAAAAAAATTTAACACTAATGAATTAAAAAGTTAAAAAAAAATTGAAGTTTTTTTATAAATATTTCCAATTTTATTATACTGTACAATTTAATGTAATTTCTTTAATTCTCATTGTATTATAATCAATATAAATAAATAAATATATTTAGCCACCAAGATAAGATTTTTTTAAAAATTAAATTTTCTTTTATTGCCTTAAAAAAAACTTGCTACTTGATATTCCCAAAAATTCATAAAAGCAGCCGCAAAATTAGTATCTATGTCTCTAATCATCTTACCCACTACTTAATTTCGTAGTGTTTTTTCAGAGCACACATCAATGTAAATTTTGAAGCAAGAAAATGGGGAGGTTTCAATCTTATCAAACGCCTGTTTTCATGACTTGGGTAAAAAAAAAAAAAAAGTGTTAATAGGTGTAAGAAAATAACAACTTTATTATAGAAATTGAGATTATTTAAATTCATAAAAGATAAATTATTTTCTTGATAATGTAAACTTTTTTAAATGATTAGTATTGTAATGGGAAAAGTTCATAAACCTCCCTCTACTCTTATCACTTATTCCTCAATAATTTTTTTTTATTTAAAGTTTCTAAAGTTAATTTAGATAACTTTATCTAATATTCACCAAAATATACACACAAAAATATGTGGGGTCCATGTGAACGCATATAAAGAGAAGAGATGGAAAAATAAAATATGGGCTCTACATATTATTTTTTCTATGTATATTAGATAAAGTTATCTAACATAATTTTAGAAATTTTAAACTTTTTTCTTATCACTTATCGCTTGCAATTTCCTTCCATTCAACTCTACCTTTGACAGTGACACCATTAAATTTAAATTCATTTGTCCATTTTACCCTTGTTTCATCCCTGAAAGTGTCATTTACAAGCCGTGTCTTTAACTCATATTGCATTCATGATTGTTTAACTTCCTATGTTACTTGTTCCATCTAAAGCCAAATTAGGGGAGAATAGCCAATGTGATTTTGGCTTAGACAAAATTTTGTTTAAGCACCTGTTAAAAGTAGGCCTTAAAAGCGGAAAAATCTATAATGTTACCAATGCATCTCTAATTTTTTTTATTAGAATATGTATGTTAAGTTAATTTTTGTTGTGCTTATTATTATATGAATGTTAATTAATCGGCTACAGACGAGACGTTACGATGTAAGTAGATCTTAAGATTCTAGAAATTTGTGCAGAATTTATCTACATATCCTAATAAAAATAAATTAGGAATGCACTGAATTTCTGCCCGTCGGTTATATTGAAATCTTCTTCCTTAAAAGCATATGTTGTTGGGAAATCGACACATAAATCTAACAAATCAAGAAAATAAAAAAGAGTAAGGAAAGGGAAATGTACACAGAAGTTTACACTTTATCCTGATTAACAAAATTGGCTTTATTAATCTTATGTAATAGGAGAGAATTTTCTCATGCAATAGAGATAATTATATGTGGGACCCATTCACTATAAAAAAAGAAAAAAAATAAAAAAGTAACACGAAAATCGATGTATGTTACAACGTAAGAGTAAATTTTCCCTAACAAAACATAGACTATCCGAGTTGATTTTCTACTCAGCCCGTCAACAACATTCCTAATCCCAACATATGTTGCTTTAAGTTAAAACATTAAAAAAAAAAAAAAAATCTTCATTAAAACAAGTGCATGATCGCGGAAGGAACAGTTTTGCGGATAAGTTAGAACTACCCAACAGATAGAAGAATTAAGGAGATAATATGTAGAAATGTGCCCAACACAATTGTGCTAGCTGTGATATTTAAGTTTAGCTGCATCCTCGTAGAAATGTTACTTGTGATCTACTCTCCCATTTGCTATGCTATGCAATCACCAGCCTCTCTTCACAACAAAAATAGTTAATTGGTTAGCGAAACTAAGGATAAAAGCACGTACACAGCAGTTACATGACTTGGAGGGATGTGCTTGCCATTTAGGAGGTTTAGAAGAATAGTTGCAGAACTCTAAATGACACTTTCAGGGGTGAAACAAGAGTAAAATGGATAAATTAATTTAAATTTTAATACGTGTCTTTTTAAAAGATGTAAGTTGTGTCCTCTTAATTTTTTATTCCATATACTCCTAATAGTATATAGTTATAACATGAAAAATTATTTTTTTTCACTTTCCACATCAACTGATATGATTGAGAAGAAAAAAAAAAAAAATCATGTTATAACTATGTACTACCAGAACTACATAGAATACAAAAACTAAAAGGATGCAACTTACATCATTTTGAAACACAAATAATTTTCCCTTATTTTAAATCTAACAATTATTCTTGAGTCTTGTTAAATTTTATCTCAATTATGTCGAAATTTTCTAACTGTAGTCTGTAGCATTTTCAAACTTCTACACATTGGACATATTTTTTATGCTTCAGGATCATCCAATGATTTGGTGTTCCCTCTCACAATACTAATTTTTTCTTTCTCTTTTTACCCCTATTACTTTTACTTTTTTCCAATTCTACCTTCACATTTATACTAAGGGACCACCTAAAAAATAATGGTCCCGGACTACAATAAATTCTCTCATACACTTTCAGTAAATCATAATTAAATCTACGTTCCTCCCGGAAGGAATATTTTGTGTAGATACAGAGAGCCAGACAGGTGATCTCCTATACCTCTTAGCCTCTTTGCCTAATATTCCTACGATTCGGCCCAATAATTAGAGCTTAACTAAGTGTGAACGCTTTGACTTAATGCAAGCCCATTACATTTGAAATGCCAGGATTGGTCAAGTATAAGTAAGTAGCTCTTAGAGAGCTCTTTTTAACTTCTGTACCAAAAAAAAAAGAGAGCTCTTTTTAACTTCTTCTTCTTCTTTTTTTTTTTTTTTTATATAAATAGGAGCGTAGTCAAATATAATTTTAAGAGTATGGATGTTAACAGGCTGAATCAAGCCGAACTTTGGTCTTAAAAAGTTAAGTATGTGTTTAAATGTGTCAACCTGATCAAGTCTGTTACCTGTTATGAATATAATTATCGGTCAGTGGTCTGACTTATTTATAAAAAATGAAAGCCCAATTTAGCCTGATAAAAAAAATAAGATAACAAAAATTTATCCGAACAAAATGTACAATCAACAACACTAGTAATTACATAAATATTCTTAAATTCAATGTATATCCAAACAGCATACTATAGAACAAAAACAGTCAAAAAGTCTATTTAACCAATAAAATAGGTTAAAATGCATTGAGGAGAGAGAGGGCTATTACAAGTAGTATAAAAATTATAAAATTAAAATTAAAATTAAAATCAATATATTAAGCCAGCCTGAGAGGCTCTAAGACCGAACTTTTGAATTAAAGTTTGAGACTTTTTTATTAAACGAGCTTTTATATAAATTTAAGTGTGGTTCCAACAACCAATTTTAGGTATGTAAGCTCGGGCCTTCACGAGCTGAGTCAAAGGCCCCTTGATCACCAATTTATTTTAAGATAATTTTAGTGAAATATAATTTTACAGAAGCTCTTATCAAAAGAGTTAAAAAAGATTAAAACTCATAGAAGAAGCCTTTTTTAAGATATATGTTAGCTTTTTGAGATTTTCATATTTGTTTTTTAATTATACCCATATTCTAATTTATTTTTTTTATAAATTTTATCATTTACCCTTATAAGTTACCCCAATAACAAATCATTTCATTTCATTCCCTTCAAAATCGTAAAAACAACTTTATACAATGATCAAATAGCTTTGAACTTTTTATCAAAAAAAATAATAAAAAGATTTGAACTTTATTTTAAGTTCTTTTTTTAACTTTAACATAAAAATAGCTTTTAGCTTAAAAAATGATGTGCAGTGATTAAGAATCACCTCATTGAATTTTGTGGTGATGTTTGGCTGATCAAAATAATCAGATAATTCAGTTTCAAAAAAAAAAAATAATAATCAGATAATTGGTAAATTAATGAAAAAATTAGGAAAAAAAATCCTAATTTTAAATTCTAATATAGCATTTATTATCTATATTTATTAATATGAAGTATAAATTTAACAGTTTATTGTTTCTCATGTTATAATAAAATTATATCTTACACATACATAAAAGTTTGTGGAGCACATATCTGATCATATGAGGAGGAGAGAGAGAAAAAAAAAATGTGAATCCATACACTTTTATGTTTTATGTGTGTAGAAGATAATTTTATTTCATACAAATTATTTTTTACAAGATGAAATATTAAACCCAAAATTAAATATATAGTCTTTCTTCAATTGAGATCTTGTAGTAGAGGATTGACAAAAGCAGAAGAAGTACTGCCCTAGGTCAAAGAAATACATTAGAACCAACAAAGTCCAACACAGTTGGTAGATAGCTGGGTTCCTTAAGCATGCATTGCTGTCAGAGGTTCGATTCCTGGCTGTGTGTATGAAAAAAGACTTTGTTGAGGGAAAGTTTACCCACTTAATGTGATCTCCCGCCTCGAAAGGATCGGTCTTCGGCTTTCGGCCGGAGAATACCTCGGAAAAAAAAAACAGATTAGAGAGAGATATGAATTTTTACTTTTGTTTTGGCCCTAATAATTTCGAAACATTCATTATCTCAACTAAAAGTTTATTCAATAAGTTAATAAAAAGTATAAAATCGTAAAAGTAGAACAAAACAAAAATGTCTTAAAACCAAGTTTAAAATGGCACCAAATATCATCTAGGTTGCTTTTTGTCTCTACTTAGTTTACCCTCTTCTTCTTCACATTAGGTTTGAGAAAATTTTCGTAACAAAATAATAAAATTATTTTTAAAATAGTTAAACCCTATTTTGTTATTTCAATTTTACCTCTACTTTTTTGTAATCATATATTTCTCTCAGAAATATACTCATGGATGTGTGTAACACTTATTACTAATAACAAACAGGAGAATATAAAAATTCTGATCGTCTATAAGTTTTAGAGAAAAATCAAAAAATTGCTGAAAAATGTCAAATCGGAAAGTTAGTGTTTTATTTGTGTTGGAAAATGATAAAAATGTTATAAATAATATTAATGTGAATGTTCATAAACCCAAAAAATAATATCAAGATGCGTAACTTATATGGATTTATGAGAATACATCGTATACCTCCTATGGGTTAATTTTGTGCAATTAAAATGATTAAACTTTGTTATTTCTTTCAGTCATTGTAACTCTTAATGATTCAGGGCCTATATATACAGAAGTGATGTACAAAGCACGTTATACAAACTACAACACAATAAAAAATCCTTTCTCTACCTTTTTCTATTATCTTTATTTTGTTCTAATTACTTACTTTCTTCTAATTATCTATTATATTATAAAAATAAAGAAATTTTTAGGTGTTTCCCGTCCATATAGCTCTTGTTCTATAACGTACGTGTATCACATTTTTTATATTATTTGTGTAATTTATTATTGTCTCTCACTTTAATTACATTTCGCATGTTATAATTGATTTGATGATTAAGTATGAGATCAAGGAGAATATGTTAAGAAAGTATATTACTCTTTAAAGTGAGAATATGTTAAGAAAGTATATTACTCTTTAAAGTGAGAATTCTATATTGGCTTTTTTTTCTCCTTTCATATGAAAAAATAAATTTTCTTACACACACATGTTTAATGTAGGTCCCACCATTAAGAAATTAAAAACAAAATAAAACAAAACACACATATCGATATATGAGTGACATGAAAAATACTTTATCCGACAACGTGAGAAAGTATTTTCCCTTTAATATATAGGGGTAGATAAATTATAATGTCTAATATTTTATTAGTAATTCAAAGACTTGTCTAATTTGGCATCTATATATTTTCATTTTCTTAAAATTACTCATTAACTCCTTATTTATTACTTTATTTAATGGGGGAAGTATCCATTTACACAATTTTTATTTTTATTTTACAAATTTTTGCAAATTATTATTCTTGAAAATATAACTTAGTGTATTTCCGGGAATACATAGTGTAGTTTATAAGAGTTTGTAAACAAAAATTTTGTGATTATAACCCTCCCCTAATTAATGATCTAAGAATAAATAAATATAAAAAATTATATGTACATTTTATTACTCATTTTAACGATAAATATAAAAAGAGTAAATTGTGAATACTTCTTAGTTTATAATCATAAACATTCTCAAATGCATATAACTTCTTGTCGTATAATTATAATTATAATTCACTTCAAATATTATTTATATTTCACCTTAACAAAAAAACAGACAGACTTAAACGTTAATCAATATATAGCTGTATTTTATTTCAGAAGAAGTTAATACTATGAAACGGTTATTTTATTTTATTTTTTAAATATAAAATATAGAAAAAATTACTATTTTTTATTAGGATATGATATTAGCAACCAATTAGGGTTACTACCAATCAATTTCACCGATGGATCGATTATGTGGATCCAATGGTTATATTTATTTCCATCTTTGTATATGATTATGATTTTCAATATTTAATGTGAAAGCATTAAATATGGATATAATAACAATGCAAAGATAGAAATAAATATAAAATATTAAATATGAGAAATCATAATCATACAAAGATAGAAATAAATATAATTGTTAAATCCATATAATCGATCTAATGGTAAAATTGATTGATAATAACATTGATAGTAACCATAATTATTGTTACAATATTCTTTTCCTTTTTATTATTACCGATAAGTAAATTATACTTGCAAGACAGAAAACTTTACACTCTTGGTTTAGCTTTTCCCTTCTTTTTTTAAAATATAAATAAAAATAAGGGTAAATTGTGTGTCTTTTTAAAGGATGTAAAGTTATGTCATTTTAAGAAAGAAAAATAGATAGATAAAGGAGGAGACAGTTGACAAAAAAATAAAATAAAAGTGTGGATCCCACTTCTTTATGAGAGTGAAAGGAAATAAGTTGTCATTTAAAAAATAAACATTTTTCCCTAAAAATAAATATGGACAAATTGACTATTCAAATATGCCGGAGGAAAGAAAAGAGGTCATGTTGACTCCCACTGATTGGCTAGGCGGCAGAATAATTCCAGAATAACTTTATTAAGCATGATTTGATACTTTTTGTTTTTTTCTTTTTCGTGGAATAATATATTGAACTTTTTTCTTATTAAAACTAATATATGCATAGAAAAAGTATTTCACATATCTTTAACAATATTAAATGATGGGCGATCGATCATGTTTTAATCATTGCTTTAAACTTAACAAAAAGAAGTCACTATATGACTCTTTTACTGTTTGTGAAAGTTGAAAGTTGAAAGTTGAAAAATTTCTTTTAAAGTAAATTAGTTTTTAAAGTGATTCAACATAGGCATATTTTTGTTGGGTCACAATCCCTTAACATGTCAAATTTTAATCATTAATTTTTGCCAATGATCAACAGTTTTTATTTATTAAGAATTAATAATTAATTAATTATTTTGATTGACGGAAATCATAATTGTTGATTAATAGAAATGAATGGTTAGGAATTAGGATGTAGTGTCAAATTTAAAGTTTGATATCATGTGAAATGATCTCATCTCTTTTTTATTAATTTGGTTTGAAATTTATTATAACTCTATGTTATTAATTAATGGGTTTATCTTTGCTGCAGTTACTGTAGATAAGTTATCTGCAGTAAGCTTAATACGACGTTGTTTTAGACAGAAATCATGGTATTTTTGTAATTAATTTATTTCAGGGTTATTATATTCTTTATAATTATAATTATTTAATTTTTCCATCCCAAGACGACGTCATTTTAGGAGTAAATGCAGTATCTGCAGAAATATTATTCTCTTAATTAATTTATGACAAATATATCTTACTCGATTCAAAAATGAACTTATTTACATAAAAATGAACTTGTTTTTAAACTTAATTAGTTTCTTTTCACTTATAAGATTTGTTATTTTTGTTAGTTATTGAAAATGTATTAGCGATGAATTTTAAGATATTTTGCATATATAAGATCAAATTAAATCTAAATGCTACCTTTATTTAGGAAATAAAAAAGGTTTTGCTGTTTCTATACCAAAAAAACAAGCTTTGACGTTAAAACAAATTATTGTTTAGTATTAGAAATATTTGTTAAACTAGTATTTTATATTAATTCTTTTATTTGGGTGGGAATCTCCGTATAAAACTTGTGTAATGTTGTTCCCTTAAAGAAACTTGTATACCGAATAACTTTTTGGTAAATATGAATCTAATTATGACTCTAATAATCAAATTAAGATAAATTGAACATTCATGATTACAAATTTAATATTACTATTTAGTAATTTTTTATCAACATATCTTAAGGTAAAATAAAGTAATCCCATAAATTGTTTTTCCAAAAGAAATAATGAGATTAATTATATTTATCTAAGAATATTTTCTAGATTGATCAAATTAATGTTTATGAAAATTTGTCTGATATATTATGCATTTCAATACATTATTATTTGAAACATTCATATTGTAATTTAGTTTAACTAATTTTTACGTGTAAAGTTTGATAATTATCATCTTACTGATTTTTTTTTATACAAAAATATCTCTATTTTTAAGAACATTTCTCTTGTGGTGTATCCCAAGGTTCTTTACATGGTATCAGAGCCTCATCGTCCCCCACTTTCTCTTGTGGACTCTCTTAGCACAGGTAGGTTGGGCCTGTTGCATTATCCACTCTTCAAGCCCAATGGGCTCTCGTGTGAGGGGACGTGTTGAGATATATAGTCCCACATTGGTTGGATGAACAACTAATGTGGCCTTTATAAGGCCTTGGGCACTCTCATCCTTTGAGCTAGTTTTTGGGGTGGTGTATCCCAAGGTTCTTTACATCTCCATCACCCGTTCGGAGGTAAGTTGTTTTTTTCGTTGTTTTCATTTAAATGGAATGTATTCATCATTATTGTAACTATTTTTGTACTGATATTAGCTATCCCATTTAAAAATAAATCAATGTATCTCTAAACAAAAAACATGATCCTTTAAAAGTTCCTTCGTCAAATGTTGATGATTGTCTTATTACTCCTCCCACTCAAAATACGATATCACATTAAGAAACGTATTTAATTTTATCGTTTGCTTCGTAATTCATTTAGTTCAAAAAATTGGCGTCCTCATATTTTTTGATAGATACCAAAAATGCTAGAATGAGGCGAAAAAACATACTGGCTGAAAAGAGGAATTCTAGGTGTTTTATTAATATAGACAATATAACTCGAATGGAAGACTTAACAGGTAATTTGTCATGTGTTACTTACTCTTCATTTATTTTATGCGTGGTATATTAATTACTCAACTTTTGAAATTTCAAAATAGGAATAGATGTTAATGATGCTGTGTCCATACATTCAACTCTTACTACGTTATCTAATTCTGACTCCATGACAAGGTATGATTAGAATTTTTTTTTTATTAGTAACTGTATACTGTTACTACTTTTGTGAAACCATATAACTGAATTAACACTGTTTCAATTTTCTGTTGTTGTAAAGGATACAATATTCTACTACAGGTGATACCTATGGAAGTAGTGCTTCAACTCATGCCCTCCAACAAAGTGAGATAAAAAAAAAACGTTATTCATTATGTATTTACAACAAAACCATATTAATGTGAGCACGCACGACATACTATCACATTTTTTTGTGGTTTTTTTATTACGAAATTCCCTATAGTAATTAAATTCTACTTATAGCAAGAAAAAATATTCAAAATGTTCGTATTGAAATGAATTCTGATATCTTCGTGTCATTTGTTCTTTACGCTATAGGTACTTATATGAATACCATTGGGCCTAACATTACTTCTAACAGTGAAGGTATTTGCATCAATTTAAATTTTGTTCATTTTTTATTTCGAACCTAATTTATGCATCTATCGTGATTTCTCCGTGTTTGTATTTATTAAGATTATTGGGATGCCGGGATCCTAATTTTGTTTGCGAGAAATGCGGAGCACATTTGTGGTACAAGGAGAGAAATAAAAAAATCGTAAACCCAGCACACCAGAGTTTGGTTTGTGCTGCGTAAATGGAAAAGTAAAACTTCCTTTGTTGAAAGTTCCTCCTGATGCTTTGCTTAAATTGCATGATAATTCAAATATCAAGAGCCTCCATTATTTACGGAATATTCGAGCATACAATATGATATTTTTCTTCACCTCCTTTGGAGCAAAAGTTGATGGATTATGTGAATCAAGGTTCTGGCCCTTATTGTTTTAGAGTTGGGGGACGAGTGCATCATTTAATAGGCAGCCTTATTCCAGCTGACAGTCATACTCCAAAACTTGCTCAGCTATATATATATGATACTGACAATGAAGTTGACAACATATTGGGTTGTTTAAGGCACGTTATTTTCTAATCTATTGTCATCTATCAATTACAGAGTATATTTTGTATTTATTTTTTACTTATTTTTATGACATTATTCTTGCAGTTCGATAAACAGTGAAGATATGCTTGATCCTGATATTGTCCTATCATTGAAGGAAATGCTGGATAAACACAACATTATTGCTCAATCTTTTAGGTACGCTAGAGATCGGAAGATGACTTTAGTGGAGTGAAGTTGAGGCTTATTCGAAAGCGTGACAGTGATGGCAGAGTTTATAATCTTCCGTCTGCGTCAGAAGTTGCTGCTCTTATTGTTGGGGATATAGACAGCGCATTGGGTGATAGGGATATTGTTGTTGAGACACAAGATAGAGTTTTACAGCGTATAGATGTCAAGCATCCGTTGTATCTTGGATTGCAATATCCTTTGTTATTTCCTTATGGTGAAGATGGTTATCGTGATGATGTCGAGCGATCTTATACATCCCGTGGTAGGACTAATCCAAGATCCACTGTTAGCATGCGAGAGTTCTTTTCGTTCAGAATTCAAATGAGATCAGGAGAGTCCTAAGTTCTCCATCACTCAAGGAAGCTTTTTCAACATTTTTTGGTTGATGCTTACACTATGGTTGAGTCTGAACGGCTGAATTTTATTCAATATAACCAGAGTCATCTCAGGGAAGAGTTATACAAAAATATTAAAAATGCATTTGACAGGGGTGAAGATGAAGTTATAAACACTAGAAAGCGTATCATTATTCCTTCTTCGTTCACAGGCGGACTAGATATATGGCTGAGAATTGTAAAGATGCCTTTGCAATCTGCCGTTGGGCTGGATATCCTCATCTGTTTTTAACGATCACCTGCAATCCTAAGTGGCCAGAGATTACCAGATTTCTTAAGGCAAGAAAATTCAACGCTGAAGATCGTCCTGATATTCTTTGCCGAGTATTCAAGTTCAAATTGGACGAATTCCTACATAATTTAAAAAAGGGTCGTGTTCTTGGCACTGTTAATGCACGTAAGTGTATTATTGAGATTATTTTTTTTCGATTTTTATGACAAAATTTACACATTGATATATAGAAAATAATTGGACAAACCGGATCACAATTTTATGTATCCTACCAAAAAAATTCAAAACAAAAATAAAAAAAACCAATTTATTGATTTTAACTAACTTTGTCTGTTTGTTTAATGTAAAAGATATTTGTATAGTTGAATTTCAGAAACGTGGACTGCCTCATGCTCATATTCTACTTTTCTTGCATCCCTTCGAATAGCCTAATACTAGACTTGACATTAATAATTTGATTCCAGCTGAGATTCCTAACAAATATTCCCATCCTTCACTTTTTGCAGCTGTCACGAGTTATATGATGCATGGACCCTGTGGTTCTGACAATTACAAGTCTCCTTGCATGAAGAACATACATTGTTCAAAGAGATTTTCCAAGAAGTTCTGCTCCCGTACTTTTATTGATGATGATGGATTCCCTCATTATAGAAGAAGAAATGATGGGAGTGTTGTCAAAAAGAACGGCGTTGAACTTGATAACCGTTATGTTGTGCCGTATAATGCAAAACTTCTTCTAAAATATCAAGCGCGTATTAATGTTGAATATACTTGTCAGAGTAGTGCCATTAAATATCTCTTTAAATACATCCATAAAGGGCAAGACAGTGTGACAGCTTCTATAAATCATTCAGATGATGAAATCAAAATATTTTATGATTGCAGGTTGTTGAATTCATATCGGTTATGTTTCCTTTCGTTACTTGGAATAACCTTTTTCTAACTTAATTTGAATTTATTTCTTATATATGATAGGTATGTGTCCGCATGTGAAGCTGCTTGGAGAATATTTGAATTTGAGATTCATTACAGATTTCCCCCTGTTCAGCGATTGCCATTTCACATACCCAATGAAAAAAACGTTGTTTTTAGTGATCATGCTTCAATAACCGATGTCAAGACTAGGGCGGAGTCTAGACAATCAATATTCGAGTCTTGGATGGATGCAAATAAAAAATATCCAGAAGGTAGGAATCTTACTTATGCAGAGTATCAAACTCAATTTGTATATAAAGAAAGTACGCATGAATGGCATCCCAGAAAACAAGGATTTTCAATTGGAAGAATAAATCATTTTTCTGTCAATAATGGAGAAGATTATTATCTCCAAACTTTACTTAATTTTTAACAGGGTTGTACAAGTTATGAAGATTTGAGAACGGTCAGTGGGGTGCTTTTTCCTACATATAAGGATGCCTGCTATTCTTTGGGACTTTTGGATGATGACAATGGGTACATTGATGCAATTAAGGAGGCAAGTTCTTGGGGGTCAGCAACTTATCTGAGAAATCTGTTTGCCTTATTGTTATTTGGTAACTCAATGAACAGGCCTGAAAATGTTTTCCAAAAATGCTGGGAATTACTATCTGACGATGTTCTTTATTGGCATAGGCAAAGAATTGGACGTAAAGGTAATTGTCTGGAACAAATTTTGTGCATTCACTTATGTGTACTATGCACTATAATTAATATTCTTGCCGTTCTGTATCGTGCACTCATTTATGCAAACAGTTTGCTTATGTTTAATTCACTTGACCTTCGAAAAATGTGAGCATTTTTTGTTCCTTCATAATAAAATTACATCTATACATTATACACCGTCCTATTCTTAATATTTGGTTAAAAAATTTCGTTATGTTTCACACTCTCTGCTTTGTTCACCAACTTTGTCTTTGTTAATCCTTTTTTTTTGTATTTTTCAATTTTTCTCAGATGCTTTGCTTACAGAGGATTCTATAAAAAACATAACCCTTGCAGAAATCAATAAGGTGTTGCAAAGCAACGGTAAATGCCTCTCTGATTACCCATCCATGCCGAGCATCATCCGTGAATCTTTATTGGATATGCAGAATAGATTGGTGATGGATGAATTGTTGTATGAGAGTTTCTCTTTGAAAGAAGAGCATGACAGACTACTGAATTCACTCACTGATGAGCAGAGGGTTGTTTATGACAAAATAATTTCAGCTGTTTGGGCGAGTAAATGAGGATTTTTTTTCCTGTACGGCTTTGGTGGGACTGAAAAAACATTTATTTGGAATACCCTGTCAGCATTTGTTCGATCTCGAGCTAAAATAGTGCTTAATGTTTCTTCTAGCGGAATTGCTTCACTTCTTCTTCCTGGAGGACGTACGACACATTCTAGATTTCGTATTCCTATACAAATCACCAAAGACTCAACATGTAATATAAAATAAAATTATACTTTGGCAAGGTTGTTGTCAAAAACAAAGTTAATCATTTGGGATGAAGCACAGATGGTACACAAATTTTGCTATAATGCTCTTGATAGAACACTTAGACATGTTCTTAGATTTTATGATACCAGCTGTGTTGATATGCCCTTTGGTGGAAAAGTTGTCGTTCTAGGAGGTGACTTTCGGCAAATATTACCTGTCATTCCGAATGGCAGTAGACAAGAGATAGTTCATGCAACCATCAATTCTTCCTATCTATGATCCCATTGTCATCTGTCATCTTTGACCAAGAACATGCGTTTGGAAGTAGCACTAATAATTTGTTGGAAATAAAAGAATTTTTTGAGTGGCTGCTTAAAATAGGAGATGGTGATCTTAGGGATGATTTTGATGGAGAATCTATTATAACAATTCCAGATGAATTGTTGATCAAAGGTTCAGAAGACCCACTTTCAGATATTGTTGATTTTGTTTACCCGAATCTGGTGGATAATATATTAGATCCTACTTTCTTTAAATAACGTGCTCTTCTGACTCCTAAATTGTCCGATGTTGCCATATTAAACGAGCACCTAATGGCTGTGATTCCGGGTGAAGAAAGGACATTTTTTAGTTCATATAAGGTTTTGAAACAAGACGGTAATTCATCTCTTGAGGATGACGAAATCTCCCCTGATATCTTAAATACATTCTCATGTTCGGGGATTTCTGATCATAAATTAACTTTGAAGGTTAAAGTACTGGTGATGCTATTGAGAAATATTGATCAATCACGAGGTTTATGCAACGGTAAGAGATTACTTATTACAAAGTTGGGGAATCATGTTGTTGAGACAATTGTTCTTACAGGAAACAATATAGGAGATAATATGTTAATCCCTAGAATGACGATGAGCCCATCGGGTCATACATTTCCAGTAAACTTCCAAAGAAGACAATTCCCCTTGGTAGTTTCGTTTGCGATGGCTATCAACAAAAGTCAAGGACAGTCGCTGTCTCATGTTGGCATTTATCTTCCTAGGCTTGTCTTCACTCGTGAGCAATTATATGTGGCACTATCTAGAGTAAAGAGCAGACATGAGTTGAAGATGCTGATTCTTGATGAAAATGGTTGCGTTAGAAATACTGCCTTTAACATCGTCTACAAGGAAGTATTTCAAAGATTAGTGTAGTACACTTGGTTATTTCTACAAAGAGATAACATTGTTGCTTGTTATCAGGTAAGATCTCAATTTTTTATCAGAAAATATTTTTTAATCTTCTTTGTTGATTTCCTTTAGTTGTTATACCTATTTTTCTGGTAATTTTTTATTGTTATGCAGATTCAGTATTCGAGGCACAATCAGTATATTATTCCTTTGTCATTTTTCAGAGTCAAAGGTTTTTCATTGTAATTCTGAATTATTCATCTGCCATAAACTATATAATTACCTTCAATAATTTTTTCTTTTCCAATTATTGTTTATGATTCATTTCGAATAGCAGCAAATACCAATAGTGCATGGCAGACGATATTTTACAACTGTTGTGAGTATCGGTTGGGCATATTTCTTATTATATTGTTGTCAACATGACATTTAGATTTTTTTAATGGAGATTTTGCTGTCAACCATGGAATTTACTGTGTTAAATTATTTTTTTTGTTCCTACGTTGAAAGTTACACGTTTATGTCATACGAACAAACCGATTTTCTTATTAATTCGCTTACGGGACAAATAAACCGATTTCTTTTTTCTCCGTGCATCGCACGGGTAATCAACTAACTATATTATAAAGAAGTATCTTAACCCTAATGTTGGCACGACTGTTAAGCAAATTATACTCAAGTAAACGGGAAACAGTGGCCAAAATGCCACTCTTTACCAATTTTTTTACCTAAATGCCACACGAATAGTGTTATTTCCCAATCTGCCACGTGGGCAAGTTCGCTACCCGGTGTAGCGAACTCGGTTTGCTGACGTGTCACGTTTCTAGTTGACACCCCAAGTTCGCTACCCAATTTAGCAAACTTCATACCTATTTTTTTTCTTAACTTGGTACTTGTTATCCACTAGAAATGTGACACGTTAGTGAACTGAGTTCGCTACACTGGGTAGCGAACTTGCGCCTGTGGCAGATTGAGAAATAATACTATTCACATGACATTTAGATAAAAAAATGGGTGAAGAGTGACATTTTGATCGGTATTCCAATAAACGGTTGAGGTTGAAAGGTTGATGATTCGATTCACATAAGCAATTTTTTTTAATACATGGAATAAGTAATTTAAATTTAGTGACAAAAAGAAAAACGCTAATCCCAAAGAAACCCTAATTGAGACTGACTCCCATCACTTTCAGTTGTACTTGCAAAAAATAACACGTAACATGCATATCCTAAGGCAGTGTTTGGGAAGCCATTCAACCTACCTCAAAGCCCAAAGCCCAAATCACCATTCACCTCAAACGCATCCTTCAAAAGCAGATTCCTTTCTATTTTCCAATGTGCCCCACGCCCTTTTCCCCTTTATGCTATTCCATTTTTCCCAATAATGTATCTTAAAGCCAGGAACACCCAAACAGAGTGCTAGCTCCCAATTGTTCTCACCATTTTGAGAGAGAGAGAGAGAGAGAGAGAGAGAGAGAGAGAGATTAGGCCATGGCTACTGAAAACGTTGTTGTGAAGAGGCAAAGAGATGAAGAAGAAAATGGGGTCTCTGTTTCCACTGTTTCCATGGATATAGAAGGTGGCAAGGACCCAAATTGTAATGGTATATCATCTGTGATTTCTGGGTGGTTCTCTGAAATCAGCCCAATGTGGCCTGGTTAGTTCTTTTTCTCCATACCCTTTTGCCTTATGCTTCCAAAAGTTGTGCCTTTTTTTGTTGTGTTTGGTTGCTGGGAAAGGAAATTAAAAAATGTTTAAACTTGTTTGTTTGTTTGTATGGCTATGGAAAACTTGTATCTTGTGGGGTTTGTCTCCATGTGAAGAGATTTGGATTTGGTTATCTATTTTGATTTTATGGTTCAGGTTTCTTTTCTTTGATTTTTGTCAAAATTTCTTCGCTTTTCGCTCGCGATTCTGAAGTTGATGTCTGATGAATTGTGTTTCTGTTTTTTACTTTTATTTTAC
>JAVKPL010005736.1:0-24710 GCA_032173675.1 Gastrolobium villosum | reverse complement strand
AAGTCCATAATCTCAATTGGTATATCTACTTAGGACTTAGGAACAATGTGTAAAGATGTATATCTACTCAGCATTGCATGAGCTCAAGGTCATGCATCACTTACATATTTCAAAAGCATGCATCCTTAAACAAATGTCAAAACATATAGTTTGATTTGTCCAAAATTGATTTGAAAAGGACACCTACATGATTTAAACGCTTCAAGGCTCTTTTCATAATCAACTTCATGCATTACAAGTCACAAAAACCATTTGAAGTAGGAAGGAACTTAGCTTTCGGACAAAAAGGATGCTGTCATGAAATATCCGGATATCTCACTTTGAATATCCGGATATCAGTATCCGGATATCCCAGTTCTGAATATCCGGATATCAGTATCCGGATATCTCACAATGAATATCCGGATATCTGTATCCGGATACAGTATCCGGATATCTGACCTTCAATATCCGGATATGAGCCCGATGAATATCCGGATATGTACGGACTGCAACGGCTATAAACGGCTAGAAACGGCTAGTTTTTGGTTGAGATGTCAATATAAATACTCACATCACTCATGGTGAATAGTGCACGACCCTAGGGTATTTATTGAAGCTTTATTACACTTGCTAGCCTTTCTTTAGCTCATTAATTACTCATTTGATCACTTGCATACACTTGAGCTCATCTTTCTTTTGAAGCTATACATCTCTTAGTTCTTCAATTTGTTCAATCTGTACTTTAAGAGTACTTAGCTACTTTAAACAACCTCAATCCTACTTCTTGATTTGAGAGGGGAGTGAACCCCATACTTGAGAGGTTACCAAATTTCCTAAGTAAAATTTGGAGTCAAAAATTGTAAGGCATCAAGAGCCCGAAGTCTTGAAAGGTTGTAGAGGTTTGTCAAGCACCCTCAAGCTTGATAGTTAGTGAAAGAATTGATCGAGCGGCTTCAGTCTGGACGTAGGTCACAGTGGTGGTGACCGAACCAGGATACATCTAGTTTGCAATTTCTCTAACCTTATCTCTTTACTTTATTATTGAAATTGCTTCTTTAGAACATTTTTATTCACTTGCTTGCTTACTTTGTTAATCTCTTCACTTATACTTCTCACTATTAAATCACCTTATTGAAGAAATAGTCTTTTAAATATCAAAGGAGGCACTTTGCGAAAAGATTTTGTAAAACTCAATTCACCCCCCCTCTTGAGTATTGAAGCCACTTGTTCAACACTATTTTTTCCAACCATTGATACCGCAGTTCGGCCCCCTGCAAGAGCCGGCTTACAAAGTAGATCGGTTGTTAGCCTTCGTCGTCTTCCCGTACCAGAACCGAGCTAACAGCCAAGTCCCCAACTGACAAGTATAGGATTAAAGTTTCGTGTTCTTTGGGTTTGGCCAATATGGGGGGGAAGCTAACCTTTTCTTAATTTCTTGGAAAGCAACTTCACAATCTGTACTCCATCCGTACTGCACCTCCTTTCGTAGTAGCTTAAAGAATGGCAGAGCTGTCTCGCTGACCTGGGTAAGAAGCGGGTGAGAGAAGCCAGCCTTCCAGTCAACTGTTGTATTTCTTTTTTATTTTTCGGTGCCGTCATTTGTAACACGGCTCCACATTTATCCGGGTTGGCCTCTATACCCCGGTAGGTTAGCATGAAGCCCAGAAATTTTCCTGCGAAAACTCCAAAAGCACATTTTGCTGGGTTCAAACGGATGCGGTGCTGTCGTAATTTGCTGAATGTTTGCTCTAAGTCCTGAATATGCGTTGCCATGCCAGCTGATTTGACGATCATGTCATCAATATATACCTCCACATTTTTGCCCAGCTGATCCGAGAAAACCTGATTCATCATCCTTTGATACGTGGCACCCGAGTTTTTCAACCCGAATGGCATGACGTTGTAGCAGTAATTTGCTTTCTCTGCAATAAATGCAGTTTTCTCCTGGTCGTCAGGATGTAGTGGGATTTGATTGTAGCCTGAGTAAGCGTCCATAAAGGACAAGATATGGAACCCCGACGAGTTGTCAACCAGCTGATCGATGTTCGGCATTGGGTATGCATCCTTTGGACATACCTTATTCAGGTCGGTGTAGTCCGTGCACATGCGCCATTTCCCGCTTGGCTTCTTAACCATGACTACATTAGATAACCAAGTTGTATACTGTATTTCTCGAATGAACCCTGCTTCCAGCAACTCTTTCACATGATCTTCCAAGACCTGACGACGTTCTGAGCTGAGGTTCCTCTTCTTCTGGGCCACCGGTTTTGATCCCGGATACACAGATAGCTTATGGCAGCAGAAGCCGGGGTCAACCCCAGGGATGTCGGATGACCTCCAAGCGAAGACATCGTGGTTACGATCAAGGCATGCGGCCAGGCAACGTTTGTCGTCTGGTTTCAAGTCTTTGCCGATCTTGGTGTTCTGTCCTGGTTCTCCAATGTTTATTTCCTCCAGTTCGCCTTCTGGTTCTGGTCGTGGCATCTGTTCTTCATCTCGCATATCGAAGTCGACCATGTGAACCGACCTGTGTGGCGGTGGGTTGTTGCCGGGCTGCCTGGTTCCAGTAGAAGTACTAGGGTCCCTCGTTACCATACGGACAGATCTGAAATAGCAGTCCCGAGACTCTTTCTGGTCTCCAGCTATGGTGAGCATTGTACCCTATTTGGAGATCATTTTGAGCTTTTGGTGTTTGGTTGAGATCAACATATCCCAATCGTGAATGGTTGGCCTCCCCAGAATCATATTATATTCGGAAGGGAAGTCGGCCACAATGAACCTCACCCTTTCGGATCTGTATGCCTCCTTGGTGCCTAATGTCAGCCGCAAATCAATGTACCCTTTGGGGATGGTATCTTGCCCATTAAACGCAATTAGAGCCGTGTTACAAGGCTTCAGATCTTCCTCATCGAGGTTCATCTTTTTGAAGGCCTGCCATAGAATTACATCAACGCAACTCCCATTATCCAAAAAGATTTTCTTGACCCTGCAATTCACCAATGTTCCGGTGATGACCAATCCATCTACATGGCCTGGTATCACGTCTTCCAGTTCTTTCCTTGTGAAATACAGTAACGGTGGTTCTGGCTCTTCTTCTTTGAACTTAGGACGTTCTCTGATGGAGAGCACCTCCCTGAGGTATTTTCTTCGAGCATTCATAGTGTCTCCACCACCACCAAAAGCGCCACTGATAACATTGCATTCGAATTCCGGTTCCTGGAACTCCTCGTCATCGCGAGCCTCCTTTTTGCCGCGATTCTCGTCTTTAAACTTCTTATCATTAGACTGGTTAACAAACTTGCCTCCTCTTCTCTTTCGATTTCTCCATCCCTGAGTGCGGATGAGGTATTGACGCAATTTTCCTTCTCGGATATACTTTTCAATGGCATCACGAAGGTCCCAACATTCGTCCGTGGAGTGCCCTGGCCCGTCGTGGAATGCACAGTACCGGGATTGGTCCAGTCCGGCTGGATGTTGTAGTGGCCGGGGTTTCTCCACCGCCTTCATTTCTGTGGAGGCCACCTCGCGCCAAATCTGCGACCGAGGAGCATTCAGTGGGGCGTATTTCTCATACCGCCCTCGGGTTGGGAACCGCTCTTCTGGCTTTTTCCCCCGCAAGTCTCCCGGCTTTCGGGCTCCTAGCTTATCTGCTTGACCCGGATGATACTTCTGATCAACATTCTCCAATTCCATCTGTTCGAGTTCTAAGTATTTTTTAGAACGCGTGTTGAATTCAACTAAGGTCCGGGGTGGTTCCTTATAAATTGATTTGGCCAATCTAGTGGTGCCGTGAAGCCCGGCGATCACCAGATGTAAGTGAACATTTTCTGACAATCCCGGTACTTGGAGGGCGGCTAGTTTGAACCGATCTAGGTACCTCTGCAGGGTCTCGCCGGGCTGCTGTTTGATTTTGCCCAAGGCGAACTCTGATTTTGGCTGCTTTTTGCTAGTGGCAAAGTTCAACAAGAATCACCCACCGAACTCTTCGAAAGATCGAATGGACCCCGCCGGTAAGGATGAAAACCATGCTTGTGCCGCCCCGGTTAGTGTTGTTGCGAAAAGTCTAGTAATCAGAGGCTCTTCGATGCCTTTGATATACATAGTTGTGTCAAACGCATCCAGATGCACCTGCGGGTCTTGTGTGCCATCATATTTGACCAGCTCGGATAGATTTAAATTGTCCGGATAGGGAGCCTCTACTATTTCGTTTGAGAAGGGGCTGTCATTGTACAGCCCCCTATTGTATTTCCGCCTGTACACTCCCGCAACATCATCCGGGCCACGTTGCTGGGGTCGGTGTATTGCAGCCGCGTTGCCATCCGCTTGCATATCCTGTGCGCCCAAACGCCTAGGCATCCGAGGCACCTGGTTAGGATCCAAGTTTCCCTGCCCCCCTTGCCGCGGCTCTTGCAAACAGGATCCCGGTGCATCAACTGCTGAGATTAGATCTGCTGGGATGCCGGTAGGGGCAGGCTCCGTAAGTCGCCGATCCGCTATGTGAGGGCTCGAATGGCGTAGATCTGTAACTACGCGGTTGACAGCTCTGACCGGATCTGGGTTAGTCATCTGTCGGATCCGGGCCTCCAGATCGCGGATCTGCATTGCATCCGCCTGTCTCTGCAATTCGCTCCGGCGTTCCCATTCCTCGATCCGGCGTAGGAGGGCATCCATGGCCAGATCGGGCCTTGTCGGCCAAGATCATCGATGGGCTGCAACCCCTGCATATAAGGCGCATCAGGGTTGCAGGCCGGAGTGGACGCTGAGTCAGAGTGCACCTCGCTGATGTGCACGACATCTGGATCTGGGATCGGCGGTGGAGGATGATCATGATCTGCTGCTTCCCGATCCTCCCCCTGATTGGACGTCAGAGGCTGACGGAAGCCACTTCTTGTGGTTCTCATCATCGCTCTTTTCGGTAAATTTAGGGTTCGTGGGTTCGATTCCCACAGACGGCGCCAATGTTCTGCCTGTGGCAGATGTGTCCAACGTAGGTTGAATGATTGATCTCGGATTCAGGTGTTCCTCTCTGGATATCTATGGATTAGGTATCTGGGAGGAACGTGGATCACTGACACTGACCAGGGCGTTTGCCTCAAAGGTGTGTGTGATACTCAATGATTAGGGTTAGATTCTGTGTACCTTATTACTCCACCTACCTTTATATAGCGCGGTTCTAGGTTTTGCCAGGGATGGGCCGAGATGCTTGATCCGAGATGGATAGTGGGTCTTGGTCCAGCCCATAACACAATTAAAATGAGATTAATAAAAAAAAATTAAAATATAAAGAACTAAATTAAAGACCAATCTTACTTACGGTATGGTAGATCATCAGGGGAAAAACCACCACATGAAAAAATATAAAAAAAGAAAAAGGTGACATGGTTCATGTAGCACGATGAGAATAGTTTTACCCAAAATTGCACTTCAAAACAGAGGCAAACACACACGGGGTTTGGTTCAAACCGCGAAAGCATCAATGGCGACGAGCACGAGCAGCAGCAACAACCAACCATACAGACCCTACAGGCACCTGAAGACCCTAACCGCCCATCAACGCGCTGTGTCGTGCGTGAAGTTCTCGAACGACGGAACCCTCCTTGCCTCCGCCTCACTGGACAAAACCCTAATTATCTGGTCCTCCGCCACTCTCTCCCTCCTCCACCATCTAATCGGCCACTCCGACGGCGTCTCCGACCTAGCCTGGTCCTCCGACTCTCACTACATTTGCTCCGCCTCCGACGACCGCACCCTTCGCATCTGGGACGCCACCGGCGGCGACTGCGTCAAGACGCTCCGCGGCCACTTCCTCGCCGTTTTCTGCGTCAACTTCAACCCCCAATCCAATTACATCGTCTCCGGTTCCTTCGACGAGACAATTAGGGTTTGGGAGGTGAAGACCGGGAAGTGTATCCACGTCATCATCGGCCACACGAAGCCCGTCACGTCCGTGCACTTCAATCGCGACGGTTCCCTCATCGTCTCTGGTAGCCACGATGGGTCTTGCAAGATTTGGGATACAAGCTCTGGTACTCTGTTGAAGACCCTCATCGATGATAAGCTCCCTGCTGTGTCATTCGCCAAGTTTTCCCCCAATGGCAAGTTCATACTCGTTGCTACTCTCAATGACACCCTTGTGAGTTTTTTTTTATTTATTTATTTACGTTTTTCTTAATTAGTGCTAATTTTGATGCTTAATTAATGGTTCCGTTGCATTTTTCTGATACGTATGCTTTATATTTCAGGGGTTTTGATATTTGAGCTTGGTTAGGTCATTGATCTTTAGTGTCATTTTCTAGATATTTTCTCTATTGGTTTATCTATCAGTTACTTTTGCTTCCCGGTGTTTCTGCTTATGTTTAAGTACCACATTTATGCTGGTCCGAACTTTCTTATTGTTATGGTTAGCTCTTTCAAATTGATTCCATAGGTCTATTGTAGGTAAATATCTATGGTACTACTGTTTTACCATTCACTTAGTGTATCCATGCTTGTATGGAAAGGAGAGAAAAATATTTTTTTTATCCAAATGTCACTTGTTGAATGCAGATGTACCTACTACAGAGGTACATAAGATGATCTCCTATTGTAGGGTTTTTTTTCTTATCTTGGTTGCACACTGTATATACTTTATATAGCAAGCACAGATTGTCAAATCCTTAAGGTTAATATTACATAGATTTAGCAGACTTGTGGACTGTGCTTGTTGAAAACAAGCAAAGAGGAAATAACTCGGATTTATAAGCTTGCTGGTTTGCTTTCTAGTATTATCTTAATCAACGTATTGAGATAAGGAGTTGATCAATTGTCCTGCCCTGCTGGCATTTTGTGGTCTGAAGAGTTTGTTTTGGGGTTGATGAAATAGGTACTTCTATTCTTGTTGTATATCACTAAGCTAATGTCATGTGAGTTTAGCAGATTGCTGGTTTTCTTTGACATCTTGCCTGAAAAAATAAAATTTCTTCGTGCAGAAGCTATGGAACTACTCGGCTGGGAAGTTTTTAAAAATTTATTCGGGCCATGTGAACAGAGTATACTGCATAACCTCCACATTTTCTGTGACAAATGGGAAATATATTGTTGGCGGTTCAGAAGATCGATGTGTTTATTTGTGGGATCTTCAGGCCAAAAATATGGTTCAGAAATTAGAAGGCCATACAGATACTGTAATATCCGTTACCTGTCACCCAAGAGAGAACAAAATTGCTTCTGCTGGCCTCGATGGTGATAGAACTGTGAGGGTTTGGGTACAGGATCCCTGAATAATCGCAAAACTGTATGTGGATATGGTCCTCTTATGACCTTGATTTTCTTCAAGATTTCAACTGCATGCTTCCTTTTGTTTTGAGTTTGGATGCATTATTATGTCTTGGTGGCTTTTTGTTGAGAGAGGTGCACCGTGCCCCCCATAAAAGACAGGCTATACAAAGCATTTGTAATTCATAATGTAGTCTATTCTTTTCTATACATTTTTGTCCCACATGTATTTAAATTTTCAAATTGAGTCCTTGGAAAATTTTGAGCTGCAAGAAGAACAAGGACATCGTCCTCGTCTGGTACAAGTCTTTTTTATTTTATTTTTAAATATATATAATGATGTTTGAATCAATAGTCCAATACAATCCGGTTCAAGTTTTTTTTTTTTTAATATATATAATGATGCTTGAATGTACAATCCAATACAAAATTGTTGAAGCCTCTCACTACTAGGTCACCGTTTCCTCCACCACAAATTCCACCACAACACAGATCTCCAAAATATATGAATACTTATTTTAAAAAAGAAATTAAATAATTATAATATTTAATTATCATAGATTCAAGCTTCTTGTGGCCCATTATGGATTGGGCTAGGCTAGTCTGGTCAAAATTAATTTCTTTAATTTTGTTAATCCATTTGTGGGGTTATTCTCGCTTACTTTGAGTTAGAAGACCCACATGGATTGAACCGGTTGGACTTTTAAAACTTACGATGTTTCTTGAGTCTGTAGATCCTGTTCTTGCACCAAATTTTTCATTTCCTCTGGCATTAACAGTGGTGACAATTTCCTTCTATTCTGTTTACATGCCAATCACCCAAGGAGTCGGTCATGGCTAGTGTGGTTTATGGAATCGTCCAGATTCAGGTTAGGATGGTGACAGAGAGGGATTGAAATTAGATAGGAGAAAAGGGGAAGAATTATGGAACAAATCATTGGATACGAAACAGTGCAGGGAAATAACAAGTAACAACGGAGATTTCTTTGCAAAAACAACAACTTTTTTCTGGCACAATTTTGTATCATTGAAATCTTAACACCAGACTTGTTTAACAAGTATCAATTGTTAAATGATAGCCATTGCATTGTGTTTAGCACATAGTCTCCAGAAGCAACATTAAGAAGGAAATAACCAGAAAAGTTTGTATTAATACAAATTTAGAATGACAATTCAGCATACCAACTCATCCGAGAGTATTTATTGTAGTCCTGGAACACCTACTCCTTCTATTAAGGAGCTGTCACTTGAGAAAAAAAACAAATTTTCTCTCTTCTCCATGTAAGCAAGTCAGAAAATATCCATTTTTCATTGACTTGAACCACTGAATCATATATGGGCTTGGACCATATTAAATATTTCCCTCATCTCAACAGTATGAACAGAGAACAAAGTGCAGAAAAAGAAAAGGAATTGTAGTACCTCTAATCACTCCCAAACACACCAAGGTATCCCAATTCCAGAATGACCCAAGGATGAACCCCCCCCCCCCCCCTCTCGCCCCTGGTTTACTTCTTTTTAAGTAGTGTTTTCCCTCTAACAGAGAAGGGGAATATTTGTGATTACCAAAAAAAAAAAAAAAAGGAATATTTGTAACAGCATGGGGAATATTATCCCTTGCGGACTCAACATACAAAAGAGTTAATGATCTTCTATACCTCTTAAAATACAACTTTAGGTGTCTTATCACATTGCAATATTTTTTTTTTTCTCTTGTATTGTTTGAGCCCTATCACATGAAAAGTAGTAATACTTGTAATTTACGCTATCTACATGAGTAACGCTAATCCTGTCAGAATTTTTGTATACTTAGGTTATCTCATTGATGTGGAGTGACATAACAAATGAACGACGAGCAACAAGCATTTTCCTTTTGTAGTTTTCCAACATACTTTTTGGAATGAACGGGCACATTAATTTTTCAGATACTATAAATTAATATACATAAATATTGGAGATCCAAAAACAAAATAGTTTTAATGTAACTGGTCTCTCTTCAGAGCTAATGAACATCCAATAGGTTTTTGAGATGACACATGATTCCTGTTTCTCTCAAAATTAGGAACAATGATGTTAAATATATTGCCATAAATCATCCATGTTTTCCATACTAGTGATTGCATTTGAGCAAGTTAATTGGAATCTAGGAGTAAGTTCAACTGTACTAAATTCAATTTAAGACGCAGCAGAGAACATGAAAGTAAGCAAAAGAATTGATTTTAAATATATATTATATGAGAAATCATTTTCTCATGTAATAGGAGATAGTTTTTTCATGTCATGAGACATCGAAAATCGTGTTTTCTTTTTTGTTTTTCCTTCTTTTTTTAACAAGTGGTGGGCCCCACCACTTCTTGCATCTACGACATGAGAGATGATATCTCATATGGCATGAGAAAAGAGAAACCCATATTATATATTGTTCATAGTCAGGCATATTCTAAAATGGAAAAGTTACAAACGATGGTGAAGACACAATTTGGTCGCAAGAAGAATCATTTATTTGTATTATTCCTACTACTACTACTACTCGGTCGTGCTCATCTTTTTCCACTCATGTCTTCCTTCTACATGTATTCAACTGCATAATAGAAGATGTCGAGGCATTCATTCACACTAATGTAAATTGGATTTGTGATCATAGGATTCAGAGACATGTTTTGACAATTATCTCTCTCCCTCCGTGTGTTCATAAAATATTTGACATGGTCTTCACTTGCTTGAGTATTAAATTACCATTGAGAATTGTTCCTTAGATCTCTGAAAAAAAAAAAAAAAACAAAACATTTGTACGCACTAAGAAGCAGGTATCCAGTACTTTCTGAGTCTGTTGTACGTTAGCTTCATCTCCATGTTTCATCTTAGTCTGTCGCCTAAGAGTTAAAGGGGTTATCCCTATTCAGATGCTTACACTTAATTTTAAGGGACAAGATCAGTTTACAAACTTTTTGGAATTTTCTTACAAATTACACTATATTTTTTCGGGAGAACATAGTGTAGTTTGCAAAATTTTGTATTCTCCCGAGAGAATATAGTGTAATTTGTAAAAGTTTGTAAATATAACCTGCCCCTAATTTTAAAGTCTACAAAAATGAAAATCCAACTACATAGCTATGCAAATAAAGAGAATGTATGCAAGATTAGAAAAAAAAAGGTCTAGTTTAGCAGTTTCATTTACTCTGATCACATAATTGTTGAGAAGTGTGGCTGTCAATATCAATTTAACTCTCAATATAAAGAAAAAGAAAGATTTAATTTAACACCTCTATTGACTACTCATTCTTCCAAGCATACAAAATCAGAGAGAATCCAAGACCTTGCAACTGGGAATCCCTAAACTGCTGAGAATAAGGCCATGTTAGTGCAGAGGGATCCGAAACAGATTGGTCTGCCCATAGCTTCTCAGTTGAAATGCATGTTTGGAACATAAACACTGCATTGCCCATAGCATTCCCAAAGAGCCAATCATGCACATCCCAAAACACTTCAACCGGAATCCCATCCACCAAAATGGTGTGATTACCTCTGAATTTCAACATGAGTCGCTTCACCTTCATCACTGTCTTACTATCAATTTGAATCACAAGACAGGGATCCTTAAGCCCAACAGTGTCACACTCAATTTTGACATCGTGCACTTGACCCTTGTCACAAAATTGAGCCTTTGCACAATAAAACTTCTTCCCAAAAATGTGCTCTCTCTTTGCAATAAAAATGGCACCATAGTGAGCATAAGCACAGTCACTATCAATCTTCTTGCATGCCTCATTTTTCAGATCCCCAAGGAGCAAGACCATTTCATGGTTGAACACAACCGCTAAATAAAACCCCTCCAATGGCTCAGGCCCAGAACCAAATTTAGCACAACTCAAGTCCCAAAATATATCAATTTTACCATATTGGACCTCCAAATTCTTCGACCCTTTTCTCTTTGAGAACAACCAAGGCTTTATTTCAACCTTGCAGAGGCAATGATTGTCCAAGTCATCTATTCCCACACTCAAGCCTTGACCCATCAGAGTTTTGGTCCACGAGACTGTAATTAAGCAAGAACGGCCTCTTAATTTGCACTGATAGACACATGTAACCACGTTTTGAGCTGCTCTTGTTGTACTTGAAGAAGATGAATCAGCAACCTGAACACCATTTTCCCCAAAACAAGAAGGAAACTCCCTCATGGCAACAACACCCCAAACAGTAAATTATCTGAACTCCTTTCTGATTTATCTATGGTTTGGCTAAGCCAAAAAACAAAAATAAAAGGATATCTTTTTCTGTTTATAAAAGTTGAATAGGACTATATCAACAAAAGGGACTTCTCTCTCTCTCTCTCTGCTTATTCAAGGTGAACACAATGAACCATCGCTAGAATGTTTCAAGATTAGCTCCAAAAGACTTCATTTTTGACTTGGTTTTCTAATTCTGTTTCTTCAGAGTGGAATAGTAGAGAGAGAGACAGAGAGGCGGAGAGAAGGGGACAGAAAAAGAGAGAGTAAGATTTGCTTTATCTGTCAATTATGCGTTGAGACTAACAGGAGTAATAACCACAACACAAGGATTACTGATTAAGATATATGAAGGAACATGAAGCACGGTCAGTGATAGGAGAGGTTGCTTTAAGCACATGGGGTAGCAAGGATAAAGGCTATAATTGCCCTATGCTATTGCTATGCATGAATGAAACAAATGCCAATAGGAGAATTGTATTCTGTTTTGAATCAATAATAATATTACCTCTTTGTTATTACGGGTGTTAAGTTATTATTATTTATGCAAATTTCATACATTTCATGTTTTTCTTTCTTCCATTTCATCAATCGTCAACATTCTATTTTGTGGGAAGAGCGGCCAAAATGTCACGTTTTATCAAAAATTTTATCCAAATGTCACGCGAACAGTATTTTTACCAGACTGCCACGTGTCATAATTCGCTACCACCGGTAGCGAATTTCATGGCCAATAATTTCGTGACACGTGGTCATATTGCAGATCAAATTCGCTACCAGTGGTAGCGAATTATGACACGTCAACTTTTTCCTGCGAAAGTGTGTCACGTGTCAAAAAAATCATTCGCGAACATAATTTGCTACACAGCGTAGCGAATTACAACCTGCTTGACACGTGTCATTTTTACTGAATATGCATTCTGACGTGGCATAGTTCGCTACACTGTGTAGCGAATTATTTGCAAGCATATTTCGCTATACAGTGTAGCGAATTATCCCACGTGGCATTCTGAGAAAATTTATCATTAGTGTGGCAGTCTGGTAATTTTTTTGGCCATGCATGGCAAAATGGTCACTGTTCCTATTTTGTCAGCTATGTGATATTTTTGAGAGAAGAAGTCCTACACACTTATAAAAAAGTATGCGGAATCTATATTTATTTATTTTTTTCTCTTCATTTTATATGACTCCACTTTTATGTATGTGTAGGAAATAAAAATAATCTCTAAACCTTTTTTTACAATTATATTCCTGTTAATTGTAATAAATATAATGTTCAATCATTACTATTTTGTTAATTTCAATTATTAGTATATGTAATGAAAGGATGTTTGTAAAAGTAATAGATTTGTAATCAAATTATTTTCTTTTAGACATGCTAAAGTATATAAAACGAGTTTCGTAAAACACACATAAAAATATAATTTTTTTTCCCTCTTTTGATTGTCTTTTAGTGTTATAAATCAACTTTTTTTTTCCTCTACACTCCTATATCTTTGATAAAACTTAAAAGACATTTGCAGAGTCCAAATCCGTGCCAAATTATCCAATCCCATGTGTGGCATTTGCCATAATAAGCGGCAGAAATAGTGTATAAGATGATCAAATTTGAGATTAACCACCAATTAAACTGTTTTTTTTTTTTATAATGACAAGGTATTTCTCGGTTGGCAACATGAAGTATCGTGTGGGTAAACTTCTGTGTATTGTAAGGCTTCTTCAATTCCCACTAATTTTTAATCAATTTGGTGAAATTTCTCTTGACCGTAGAATTTAAATAATCCATTATCAATCGTTGCTTTAGCAAGAAATTATCAAATTTCTATGATTACAATAATGCTCCATTGAAAAAATGGAGTGAGATACAGGAGACTTTCTCAAAGGTTCATACTCGCAGTTTGACCATCATATTCAATAATTAATTTCATGACATAATGAAACATAAGGGTTAGCTACCCTACCTAAGGACAATTAGATAAGGGACTGGCCAACGGCTTGGAGTTTTGCTTGTTGGCACTGTTATGAGACTATTCAGGCCTTTTTCTACTGATTGTTTCAGAAGTACTAGTATTTTAAAAATGGGTTTTATAATTCTCATTTAACATGAGAATTTGAATTTTCCTACGTACCCTTCGATTTCCGTGCCAATGTGGGTCCTATACATAATTTTTTTTAACATACAGGACCCACATATTTTTTGTCTCTATAACATGAGAATTCTCATGTTAAAGTGAATTTTGTTAGAAGAAAATAGAGAACACAATTCTGATGCCAAATATTAAACAGCCAAAACTCGTGTGGTAGATATTATTGATGACGTGTTTCTCATCCTTTGTTGACTTGATTCTCATTCTTAATTGATAAATAAATGATAAGCACGAAATTGGAAGAACCTTGGAACTAAGAATAAGACAGTAAAAGGGAAGAAAAAATCCTAATGGTAATTCAAGTGGGACATTCTCCATAACAAGAATTTAATGATCCAAAGTGTGTGTACATTGCATTCTAGACATGCCATCCAATTGCATGAACCTGATTCCTAGTTCCTAGGGTAATATCAGTCAAGAGTGTGAGACACAAAGTTACATGACAGATTGACAGGCCTCATAAACTGTATAGTCACGATGACATTTTATTAGGAATGGCCACAAAGAGAATCGTTCAAGCCTCAAGAGGACAGTGATTTTTGCTACATTAATGAAGGCTCAGGACCCATCGCAATGAATACCCTTTAATATATCTTCTTCA
This sequence comes from Gastrolobium villosum, assembly GCA_032173675.1. Lineage (NCBI taxonomy): Eukaryota > Viridiplantae > Streptophyta > Magnoliopsida > Fabales > Fabaceae > Gastrolobium > Gastrolobium villosum. The sequence goes on along the minus strand of JAVKPL010005736.1, from coordinate 10,500 downwards.
TTAATTGGCCTGAAAATGTTAGTTTAGAAGTTCCATTTTAAGTCTACAATGCCATTCATAAATGTACCTATCCACGGTCAAACAAATACTTAGGAATCGTTGTACAGTTCATTTAAGCAAATAGATAAATTGTACTGCACAAAATATACAAAAAATTGTATATATATAATAGGGTTAAAGTCATATGTTACATCTTAAGAATTTTTTACACATACAATAATAGAATCGACGTATTTGTTGTGTGTGTATAGGAGAAGCTATTATTCTCATGTAATATGAGAAATTTTTAACCTTATGTAAAAAGGAAAGTATCAGTTTCACACATGTTATGAACCAGAGTAAGGCCCAAATTCACAAGGCCCACGTGACGCAAGCCCAAAAGTAAGTACTATAAATAGGAGCTAAAGACCACATGTATGACTGATCTCTTTCTAACCCTATTTTACGCAAGCACACACACACTCCCCTCTGGTTAAGACCGTCATATTGTGTTTCGTGATTTGCTTCCCCCAAGATACGTAACTCATAGGCATCTAGAGAGGAAGCACTAGATCCAATATCAATCATCTAACCTCCGGTTAGACATCTATGCCTCGAGCACAACAACATACTTTTATATGTGTGCAGGATATAATTTTATTTTCTACCACATAAAAAAAACATGTAATAAAGAATTATACTTGCAAAACAACAAATATATGAGTTGAATGATTAAAGCAAATGAAAAAGTCTATCAGACAATACATTGCTTGCAAATCCAGGTTAATTGATCTCTCCTACAGTGTTAATGTAACCGCAAATGGTTTATCAAAGAAAAAGGGGTTAAACTCTAAATTATAAACAAGGGGACTTTATTACATTTTGTCATGCTGTCCCCCACCCTCTTTGTAATAAGATCATTTAGATACCTACCAACCAGTGGCTCTTAGCAACAGCAATAATGGAATTTATGGGTTTTTGTTGGATTTTATAGATATTGAAATTAGGATTGAAACCGAGGGTCTTTGATAAGCCTTTATCAGCAAGTCTTGCCAGCTAACCTCCACATGTGATGAAAACACCAAGTCATCCCTAAGGTACTTGTCAAGTTCAATGGTGTCATCAACATGTCATGTGAATTTTTTGTTTTGCCATTCGTTGCCCCTTTTGGTCCTAAATTATAAATCCTAATGTTGCTGTTTTTGCCTACATCAAATCTTTTCTGCATTTTGATTTCGGACCAAATTTGCTTTCAGCCAGGGAGTCGTCCAATTTTAAAGAGTTTAGAAATCACTTGCAAAAATGTGGGTGAAAAGCAACACTTTTTTTTTTTTTTTACTATTGTAGAAATTTCAAATCATTTTACAATACGGAGCAAACATTATCAATTCTTTCTGGCTTTACGTAACCATCATTGCGGGGTGCATCATCATGATACATTTTTGAGGTCAATGGCCACGATGAGAATTTTAACATAAAGGTTGTGAAAAAAATAAAAATAAAAGAGAGTCACGGGATGAAAGAACAACCAAATAGCTTGTCTCGGTGCGGATTGCCAAGCATTTTTTGACTGTCGTGCGTTTTAACGTTTGACCGTAAGAAATCCCTAGATTTGGTAACAGAATTAATTTTTTTTTTTATTATAAAATTCTATTGTTATTTTGTATTTTTACATTGAGATTAACGTTTGAGATAAAAAAACAAAATTTCTCTCTTCTTTTTATATAATCTCATTTTTATATATCTATAATAGATAAAACTTATCTTTTAGGACATGAGAAATATTATTATGTGTTACATTTACCGAATACCTGAATCTATTCAATCTTGGTAGATTGATTTAAAAAAAAAAATGAAAAAACAAAATAACCCAATTCAATCTGACCAGTTTGAATTTTTTTATTCTAAACCCAAATCAATCCAATGCATGATGAACACCTCTAATTAGACCATAACTATCCTTCCAAACCTGATTTGAATTGAATGAACATTTCAAGAGAACAGACCGCCACGGACAGTAAACAGAAAGGAGTACATGTCCTATGAATTAATTGGACTAACAGAGACAATAAACTAACTGCAAGTGGATAAAAAATAAATAAAAATAACGAAGTCTTTTTCCGTACATACAGAACACATATTTAAGATGTGAAAAGTGTGTGTTATTTTAAAGGATGTAAAGTTGTGTTATTTTAAGTGAGAGAAAGAGATGGATCATGGGAGAGAGAGTGAACAAAAAATAAATAAAAATATGAGTCTCATCTATTTGTGAGAGTGAAATGACACAAGTTGTGTCATTTAAAAGAAGAATCACTTTTCCCATTTAAGATTTGCTTCTTCTTTTTTATCTTGGCTAGAAAGCATGCAAAGTAAGTGCTTGGACTGAAAGGCATTGTCACAATGACACTTTCTACTAGCCCAGTTCAAGCACATCAGATTAAAAACGTACTGAGCATAATTCTGTTTGAACACCTTTTCATTGGAAAGAAACACCGTGCCTTAAGATCTTCTCCCTTGGCCGAAAAATCTGGGACTAGAATAACATAATCTCTTTAGTCTGCAACTGCAAATTTGTATAATTCAGTTAGTAATGTGTTTTTCATGTTCCAAGCAAAAATCGTATCGTAGACTTGAACTACAATGAAAACGTGACATATTACAAACAACATCCTTCAAGTATAATGTAGTAATATTTGACCCCTTGAACTATTGCTTGTTACAATTCAGTTACCTAAACTTGAGCATTCTTATGTAGTGTTTGGTTCAGAGTTTGGGACCCAAAATCTCATTCTAAATATAAATTTTGCCTCAAACACAATGTATAATGCGTGTGGCATCACTCAGACAAAATAAAGATTGGCTTCAAACTTGATTCTGACCAACTCAACCTGAAAGTAACATTTTTGTAGCTATTGCAGTGAGTAAAACTCCATTTGTGTGCATTCATAAATATATTTGTTGGTGTTTCAAGGCTGTTGTTGATGTCCTATTTTTTAGGAGTTAATTAGTTGTTTTTTTAAATCGTTTAGTTTTCTGTTTAGGAGTTTGTTTACTTCATTTTATTGTTATTGCTTTGTTAGTTTGTTGCTGATTTTGTGGACCAACAAAATCAGCTGGATAGTGGCAACCACATGAGCTCAGTTTTGTATTTAAATCAAGTTCATTAGTCAGAATAAAATAAGCTGTTGCACAATATCGTTTCTGATGTTTGATTTTCTCATAAAAGATCAACATTGGTATCAGAGCCTTCTTGATCTTAAGGGGCTGTGAGTGACTTAAGAAATTAATGGAGGGAGGATCGAGTGGTTTTTCAGCAATGGCTCCACCAATATTCGATGGAGAAAATTATCAAGCATGGGCAGTGAGAATGCAAGCCTATCTAGAGGGCTGCAATTTTTGGGAAGCTGTAGAACAAGATTATGAAGTTGCTCCCCTTCCTGAAAATCCAACCATCAATCAAATCAAGTTTCATAAGGAGAGGATAACAAGAAAAGCAAAGGCAAAGTCTTGTTTATATGCTGCTGTCTCACCTGCCATTTTCAACAGAATTATGGCTTGTGAATCAGTTCAAGCTATTTGGGACTTCCTCAAAGCTGAGTATAAAGGAGATGAGAGGATAAGAAGCATGAAGGGGTTGAATCTGATCACACAATTTGAGAGATTGCAGATGAAGGAGTCTGAAACAATTAAGGAGTATTCTGATAAGTTGGTAAATATTGCAAATCAAGCAAGAGCTCTAGGCACTTACCTCTCTGATAATAGGCTAGTGCAAAAGGTTCTTGTCTCCTTGCCCGAAAGGTTTGAAGCAACCATTGCATCTTTGGAGAATACCAAGGATTTGTCTCAAATCAAGTTGGCAGAATTGCTAAGTGCTCTGCAAGCACAAGAGCAGAGAAGGTTAATGCGGCTTGAAGGAAGTACAGAAAGAGCTTTGCAGGCTAAAGAACAGCATAATGTAAGATGGAAGAAAGGAGATGACAGTAGTTGTTCAGAAGCTGCTGCAGGAGAGAACAATGCAGTCAACTCTAAAAACAATTGGGGCGGGCATTCCTCATGTAAGCATTGTGGAAAGCAGAATCACCCACACTTTAGATGTTGGAAGAGGCCAGATGTAAAGTGCAGAAAGTGTCATAGGCTTGGACACATTGAAAGGTTCTGCAAAGAAAAGGGAAATCAGCAGCAAGGTGAGGCACATGTTGCAGACCAGCATGAAGCAGATCAATTATTTGCTGCCTCTTGTTTCTCCTCTAGTGCTCCATGTGATAGTTGGCTTGTTGATAGTGGTTGCACAAACCACATGACAAGTGATGAAAAGCTATTTAGAGACCTTGACAAGTCATTGCAGTCAAGAGTGAGAATTGGAAATGGAGAGTATCTAGAAGTGAAAGGTAAAGGGACTGTAGCAATAGAGAGCTATGCTGGAACTAAGCTGGTTTCTGGTGTGATGTACGTGCCTGATATTGATCAGAATTTGCTGAGTGTGGGACAGTTGGTAGAAAAGGGATTTAAAGTGATATTTGACGAAGGGAAGTGTTTGATCTTTGACTCAAATGGTCAGGAGCTGTTCAGAATAAAGATGCAACAGAAGAGTTTTTCTCTAAATCCTCTTGAGAAGGAGCAAGTGGCATTCAAGTGTCAGGCTAGTGATTCAGAAATATGGCACAAAAGGCTGGGGCATTTTCACTACAAAGGCTTACTATTCATGCAGAAGAATGAAATGGCAACTGGGTTACCAATCCTGGAGGAGCAGATCACAAGGTGCAAAGCTTGTTTTTTGGGTAAACAGACAAGACTTCCTTTCAAAGAATCCACCTGGAGAGCTACAAAGAAACTGCAACTAATTCATACAGATCTTTGTGGTCCTCACGTGACTCCTTCACTAAATGGCAGCAGGTATTTTCTTATCTTCATTGATGATTATACTAGAATGTGCTGGATTTATTTTATGAAGCAAAAGTCATAAGTTGCTGAGATATTTCTGAAGTTTAAAAGATGGGTTGAGACTCAAAGTGGCTGCAAAATTCAAGTCATCAGATCTGATAATGGAACAGAATACACTTCACAAAGGTTTAACACTTTCTGTGAGGAAGCTGGAATTGAGCATCAACTTACTGTTCCTTATTCTCCACAGCAAAATGGAGTTAGTGAAAGAAAGAATAGAACCATTATGGAGATGACTAGGTGTCTGCTGCATGAGAAGAATCTACCAAAAGAATTTTGGGCAGAAGCAGCAAACACAGCTGTTTTTTTGTTAAATAGACTGTCTACAAGGGTACTGGAAAAGAAGACACCTTTCGAAGCTTGGTTTGGTTTCAAGCCATTTCTAAAAAATTTGAAAGTGTTTGGTTGTCTGTGTTTTTCTCACATTCCACAGGTCAAGAGAGACAAGCTGGGAGAAAAAGCTGAACCTGGATTTTTCATTGGCTATAGTCTGGTGTCAAAAGCCTACAAGATCTATCAACCGCAAACAAAGAAGGTGATCAATAGCAGGGATGTTCAGTTCCTAGAAGATGAGCAGTGGGACTGGACAGATGAGCCACAAGCAAAGCATAAGGAGGTCTCACTGGATTATGATGAGCTAGTAGATGATGATCCAATTAGAGGTACCAGATCTCTGACTGATATATATCAGAGGTTTAGTGTGGCTGTTTTGGAACCTTCAAGTTATGAGGAAGCTAAAAGTGATCAGAGGTGGATGAATGCTATGAAGGAAGAGTTGGCTATGATAGAAAAAAATCAGACATGGGAGCTAATAGAAAGACCTGAGGACAGGAAAGTGATTGGAGTAAAATGGGTTTTCAGGACCAAACTCAATCTCGATGGCTCAGTGAACAAGCATAAAGCCAGGTTAGTGGTGAAGGGATATGCACAGGTTTGGGGAGTTGATTTCTCAGAAACCTTTGCTCCGGTTGCAAGACTAGATACAATTAGAATGATTCTTGCCTTGGCAGCTCAACAAGGATGGAAAGTGTATCAGTTAGATGTGAAATCTGCTTTTTTAAATGGAGAGTTGCAAGAGGAGATTTATGTTGAGCAGCCAGAAGGCTTTGTCACACCAAATCAGGAGGAGAAGGTTTATTTGCTGAGAAAAGCTCTCTATGGTTTGAAGCAAGCTCCTAGAGCATGGTACAACAAGATGGATGAGCACTTGCTGGGTTTGGGTTTCATAAAAAGTCTTAGTGAATCCACTTTATATGTTAAGAAGTTAGCATCTGACTTAGTGGTGGTGTCTCTTTACGTGGATGATATGCTGGTAACAGGGAGTAATAATTCTCAGATTACTGCATTCAAAAGGGAAATGATGAAAACGTTTGAAATGACTGATCTTGGTGAGATGTCATATTTTTTGGGGATGGAAGTTAGACAAACCGAAAATGAAATTTTTATCTATCAAAATAAGTACTTGAAGGAGATTCTGAAAAGATTCAACATGGAGGAGTGCAAGAGTGTAAGTACTCCAATGGGTCAAAAGGAAAAGTTTCAAAAGAAAAATGAATCGGAATCTGCAGATGAAAGAGTTTATAAGAGTTTAATTGGCTGCCTTATGTATCTCACTGCAACTAGGCCTGACATTATGTTTACCGTAAGTGTCTTGTCTAGGTTTCTTAATTGTCCAAGTGAACTGCATATGGTAGCTGCAAAAAGGGTGTTAAGGTACTTGAAAGGTACTCTTTCATATGAAATCAAATTCTGTAGAATTCAGAAGTTTAAGTTGCAAGGGTATTCTGACAGTGACTGGGCTGGATCAGTGGATGATATGAAAAGTACTTCGGGTTATTGTTTTACATTTGGGTCAGCTTGTTTTTCTTGGTGTTCAAAGAAGCAGGAAATAGTGGCCCAATCAACTGCAGAAGCTGAGTTCATTGCAGCTACTGCAGTTGTGAACCAAGCATTATGGTTGAAGAAGCTGATGGATGACCTGCATTTGGAGCAAAAAGAAGGCATAGAAGTATTTGTGGATAATCAAGCTGCTCTAGCTATTTCACAGAGTCCAGTATTTCATGGAAGAACAAAGCATTTTAAGATCAAGTATTATTTTTTGAGAGAAGTGCATAAGGCTGGAGAAGTGAAGCTAATGTACTGCAATTCAGAAAACCAAATTGCAGATATATTCACCAAGTCATTTCATGTTAGTCGATTTGAATTTCTCAGGGAGAAGCTAGGAGTGTCCAGCACTTGATCCAGGAGGAGAATGTTGGTGTTTCAAGGCTGTTGTTGATGTCCTATTTTTTAGGAGTTAATTAGTTGTTTTTTTAAATCGTTTAGTTTTCTGTTTAGGAGTTTGTTTACTTCATTTTATTGTTATTGTTTTGTTAGTTTGTTGCTGATTTTGTGGACCAACAAAATCAGCTGGTTAGTGGCAACCACATGAGCTCAGTTTTGTATTTAAATCAAGTTCATTAGTCAGAATAAAATAAGCTGTTGGACAATATCGTTTCTGATGTTTGATTTTCTCATAAAAGATCAACAATATCCTTTTAATTTAATAGTACATTACTATTCCAATCAAATTTAAATAATAAAAGTTTTTTTTTTTTTTTTTTTTTTAATAATAAAAAAAAAATTAATTTTTATTAACCCTGTCCAACCAAAATTAATTATTTCAGAATCACCTTTAAAATAAATATCCAAACATAAATCAATTCCCACAAACCCACTTTTAATCAAAATCAATTTTGCAAATTCAGTTAAAATCAATTATAAACTCTAAATTGAAGCACACAGCTACGCCTCTATCCAAAATTTGGCCTTTCCCGGCTAATTGCTTATTCATAACAACAGCAACAACAAAAAAAACACAAACAAACTTAGTAGACTGTGTGACAGTGTGTAGCTTTTAATCCATAGATTTAACTCTAAATTCATCAAGAATTAGACACATTTTGTTCTTTGTTTATCCCATGAATCTGTGTTCTTCTCTTCTGTGGGTGACCACTTCCTATATCAATAAACGAATCAACAAAAATAAAGATTGCAGGCCATCTCCAACTGAAAAGAAGGTAACTTTCTCGTGTCAGTGAAATTGAAGGCGGATTCTTCTTTCACTAAAAAGTGAAAAGAACAACCAAATTTGTGTTTAGAGCAGGTAATGTAGCAGCAAAAGATATCCCAAATAATGAACAACTGCTTCAAGCCTTAATCTGATGAATATCGGAAGTATGTATGAAGCTGAGGGGATGAGTGCTGCTCATTCAATGTCATCTTCTGGATCCGTTCCAGAAGAAAAGAGGGCTAGACTTGAAGTCCGTTCCCACTACAAGGAGCTAGGCAGAGATCCGCTAGTTATATTGAAGTCCAATCCAATGCTGAGAATAAACACAAAGCTGCAACAAGAGTTCATTTCGATGCTAGAGAAGTGTTGTTAACATTGGTTTAGGACATTTGGGTCAGGCCTTTGCCAATTTCCTATCCAATCCGTGGGATTCAGGAGGTAATGAGACAGTAGGATGGCCTAATGTGACATTTTATTTGAACCCCGTAGAAGTAACCGGTTGTAATAACGAAGCAATTATATTGGAACTTCACAATCCGGATCTGGTGACATGTTACTAAGAATGCTCCAATTGATGTACTGAAGGTAATACATGATGTCTCTTTTAAGGCTACTATCAGAATATTCCTACAAAGGGATTGGCACAGCGCAATTAAGAACTTTACAGGATGTTTATTTGCTTTTATATATGGGGCAAGACAAGAAGTTCCTGTTTGGGGGTCTGATTTTGTATCAACTGTAACGGGTTTCCTTGAGAGAACTTCTACTATTGAGGGGCAATTGCAATCTCTCAACCTAGAAGAGAAAGTGACCTCGAGGACAAAGTTATTTCATAATTGATACTATTTGTATTAGCAGTAAAAGGAAGGGGTTAGTTAGTAAAGTGAATTTATCTTGTTTGTTTGTATAGAAGTGTGTTGTCCTCTATATTGGAGATAAGATAATATTCTGAGTAGTGGCTGAGAGTAAGCAGTTAGAAGAGGAAGGACTGTTCACAAGAAAAAGTGTTTCTTATATGTTTTTTTGTTTTTTTGCATAAAACAAACCGAACTTTTTCATCCATTCACATTATTCTTTCATTCTTCGTTTCTATTGCGAGTATCAAGCCCTAAAGGATCTAGAGCCGCATCAGAAACAACTTAACGATTGAAGTTATGCAGCAATAAGATCGGATCTATTCTACGATTGAGTGCTCCAGGTCCCATTAATTCCAGTATTTTCACTTCAAAATACCCATACTACTCAACCTAGAAGAATTTGATGTGGAAAAAAATAAAATAAAATTATACCAAAAGATATTATTAGTTTTTCTGGGTGTCAATTAGAATAGTGTAATAGCCAAAAACGAAAATAGAATGGTCTCAACATTTAGATTTAGCATAGCACTATCAACACCTGAGTGATGTCACAGCATTCCTCTACAAGGGTATGTTGTCTCGAGCCTGTTGTGAGCACAGAGTAAAGCATCTCCCCTAAAAGTTATGTCTGCAAACCAATTGGAAAAGCAGTACAATACTATTGCTACATCGACTTCAATCTAAGACATTCATAATTGGAAAAGCAAAATAAATGAGCCATGCATGCCCAATACACAATGGTTAATCAATCGTTAAGAGCAATAGAGGTCAACAGGCAACATCTTGTTGGGAAACCATCCTGCAAAAGAAGAAAAATAACCCATTACTTATCAAATCATAATATAATAGGTAATATTGCACCCTCTGACTTCAACTACTAATTGAATTCTATCTAGTGGCAATGTTGTATACCAAATTCTGCTATTTGTCATTTCATTGTAGGGGTACACACAAGTGATAGAGAAGAAGTGAAATATATATGACAATGCAATGAGGAAAGCCACACAATAATATCAATAAGAAGTCATAAGAAAACACAGTTATCTGTTGGAAGCAAAACAAAAATATCAGAATTATCTCCATTAAGGGATCAGTGCAGAACAAGAAGCTAATGAAGTTAAACAGCCCAGTATTAATCAGACCCATCAAAGAACTAACATATTTAGCTAAGCACCGACAAGTAGCTAATGAAGCCATGCACAACAGATTGCAACAAATCAACATTCAACAACCAAGAAAGCTAGCAAAAGAAAATCCCAAAGTTCATTTGCGAATTTGACCAAACACATAAGCAAATCTCTGATTTAACAAGTTCAATGGTGAATAGTGTTTGAGTGTGGCCCCAATAAGCATATCATAATTACACCATACCAGCAGAACGCAGAAGCAACAGCAGCAGTCAAAAAGTAAGAGGAAAACTTGGAATTGTGCAATCCCATCCAAAAGGGCATCAGGCAATTACCAATCAAAAAAACCTGGTCCATTCCTAATTAACAAATTGAAGAACTTAACATCAACAGGCAATACAGCTACCCCCCTCCAACAAATAATCAAAGTGAAGAGGAGCAATCAAAACCCACTGGCAGCAGAGAAACTTGTTTCTATAATTAAATCAACGTGCTTTGCAAGTTGCAATATATGATAAATCTACCAATGTAGCCATTCCATAAC